>VWZG01010608.1:879372-937259 GCA_013396735.1 Grallaria varia
TGTCTGTGTGTCTGTGTGTGTGTGTCTGTGTGGGGATGGGTGGGTGGGGGGTGTGTGCCACGACCAAAACAAGCGGGGAGGGCAGGAGGGGGTGGGACCCTTGTACAACAATGAATATAAACACTGAACAAGAATGTACTAAATATTTAACCTTTTGTTTCTGACCTGAGTTTGTATCATGCCTTGCACTGTAAGAGACTCCGTGCTGCCTGGGCAGAGGTTAGCGGGAAGGAAGGAAGGGAGGATGGAAGGAAGGAAGGAAGGAAAACTGGGGCCTGAAAACACCACACCACAGCACTGCCAGAGTGTTCCCGTGCAGGGTGTCCCTTCTTTCTCCGTGTCCCCCTTAAAAGCCCTGTAAGCCCACACAGCCAAGATGTTGAAAAACAACTAATGGGAAAACAACAACCAAAGAAAAAAAAAAAAAAAAGAAAAAAAAAAAAGAGGAAATGCATTTATAAAAAGGCATTAAACAGTTCATGGCAAATCATATGAAAGGTATCAGTTACTGAGAAGGAGGAAGTAAAAGTTACACACTATAGTACAAAGCATAAGAAAATTTGTTGAAGTGGAAGGGAAGGGAAGGAGGGCAGACCTGAAGGTTTTCATAGATTAAATCCACAAAGATAAAGAACAAAAAAAATAGCAGCTTTTTTCTGTACAGACATATAGATGAGTATCTGAACCGTAAAAAAGTTATAAAAGTGACACAAAAGACAATGTGTATGCAAATGATCCATGGTCTAACATAGAACTGCAAGACCCTTCGAGAAGTCTTAATAATAAAAGAGAAAAGGTCAACAAAGCATCATATACTTGAATCCGGTTACTGCTTTTTTTTGTCTCCTCCAATTTATGTTTCTAGGTGTTTTTCCTTGCAAGCCTGAGAAGGAAGGCAGGCTGCACCGATGGAGATCTCGGCCGCTTATGTTCAGGTTTCTCATGATTCATTTTTGGCGTGCGGTTGACTTTTTTTTTTTTGTACGAAATTCATGTGTTTGTTTAGCTCACCACTGCCAGTTTTGTCCAGAATGGGATAGGGACAGGGGTGGAGGGAGGGCTGGTTCTTTACCCCATCCCTTTTATCTTCTCCATCACAAGCAAAAAACCCCCAAAAAATCACATTTTGTCCAGTTTTGAAAAAAGATCTAGACAATTTGATTTTTTTTCTAATTTTTTTTTTTTAAATACCAGTGCATGACTGAATAGAACATATTGGTCAGGATCTCTTTTGAACAGAGCAGTTGATTACTGTGCTCCTTCCATGCCTACAAAAACAAAACAAAAAAAATGAAAACAAAAAACAAAGTTCATTTTTTTTGGCAAAATTTGGCAGCGTTGAAAATGGTAACAGCCTTGGACGAATGATGGCCCTTTTTTATTCTTTTACATGTTCCTAAAAAGATCAAAGAGCAACATTAAAAATCCAGTCTTTTTTAGTTTAGTTTTTCAGTTTAGTTTTTTTTTGTGTGTGTTTTTTTTGTTTGTTTGTTTTTTTGTTTGTTTGTGGTTTTTTTATAAAGACCTACAGTGTTAGGCAGGTACTTGCAGGGGTACCGGGGACCACCTGGCCTGCAATATCTTTGATCTGATAAAAGTGCTGTACGGTTGAACTTGCACGCAGATATGTTTCCCATTATGAAGCAAAAAGAGAGACAGAAAGAAAGAGAAAGAAGAAGAGAGGAGGAGAGAGAGACATCAGATCTCAAGTTTTCTGTTGCTATTAAGTGTTAACATTAAGAGTTTTTAAAAGGCCAACTGTGTGCCCCATGATTGGAGTCCTTGACTGAAACAAACATCTGCTTGTTGGAAAAAAAAAAAAAAAAAAGAAAAATACGGAAACTTGTTTACTGAAAAAAAAGGGTTCTCCCAAGTGCAGCTATGGCAGTTCTGAAGATCCACTGAGGTACAGTAGGCTTTTGAATATATTGTGATTTTCTTTCTGTCTTCCCCCAATGCCTGTGTTTCTCCGCGTGGCGTTTCTGTGGCTCTGAGGATCAGCAAGCCGACGACTGGGGCAGGGGCAGGGCCCGCTCGTTCTTGCGGCCCCCGTTCATGTGTGCGTACGGCTGTCGCTCCTCGAAGCTGGCCCGCAGCACCACCACGCCGGGGCCGTTCTCTGCTTTGTGTCCTGAGTGCTTGTCAGTGGGTTGGAGGGTGGAGGAGGGATCTAAAGGAATGCTCTCCATGTTCTCAGTCTCCAGGTCAAGCTCCTCTGTGTCCGGAGGCTTGTTCTCCTCACTGTAGAAGAAGGAGACCTCTTTGAAAGCTGGGTCCAGCTCGTCTTTGATGCTACCGATGATCTCCAGGAAGGAGGGTCTCATTTTGGGGTTGTACTGCCAGCACATGCGCATCAATTCAAACCTGGGCACAAACACACAGGAGAAAACATTTACTGAGGGGTTTTATTATTATGGATTGGACCACACATTTTAGCAGATCATTCCCATTCCGATGGGAGATGAAGTGACAGGATTTTTACAGGCAGAGATCCCCGTGTCATATTTCAACCTTCCTTCTAATTGTCCTTTTACTTCTATAGCTCCCACCTCACCCTTCTCCACTCCCTTCCACACACCTGCCCATACCTATCCCGTGGGTACCTCACATCCAGAACCACCTCATACTTTCATTCTGACCTGCTATTCCTCTTTTTCCTCCAAAGTACCCTGTGCTCACTCAGCCATAAGCTCCATGACTGTGCCTCTCAGAGTATCTTCTTCAAACAACTGACCCCACCTCATCAATATTCACTTGGAAAGAAATTAAAACAGGAAATATACACAAGGTAAGTACTGCTTTTTTCCCCTGAAAGAAGAAAATTATATTCAAATTAATTGTAATCCCCAGCAGACATCTTCCAATCTCAAAGACATTCTCTAATCTTTTTATTTTAAAATTAGGTTGTTTTCATTTACGGCCAGGGATGCATTAATATTTCACGGAGTGTGAGATCATCTGTTTAAGCACATCCATGATTAGATCTGTACAATGTCCCATGCTGGCAAAACAAAACCACAAAATGAAACAGTAATACAGACATAATGAAAACAGCATTTTCATGACACAGCAAAATTGGATATTCCCAGGAGATTGCCTTGAGCTTTAAGCACAACACAAGAAAGGATTTCACTGTCTGTGAAGGTGGAATAGGGATGTCTTCTGTTAACACAGGGCAGCAATAGAACAAATTTAAATAAGAAAAGGAAGATTAGCATTAATTCTTCGAGCCAATCCTCTGTGTACACAGTGCTCAGAGGAACACCCCGTGTGGAGGAAGTCACCACTGGCCAAAACTACTACTCTGTGCTGGAGTAAGAATGGAGCTAAAAATAAAATAAGGCAAAGAAAGCTCTCCCAGTTAAGGTAACGCGCTGGAAATCCTTCATGTCCCTGACCTACCCTGCCAACACTGGGACCTGCAGCCCCAGTCAGACCCCCTCGGCTTGCTGGGGTGCATTTCCCACCTCTGTCAGCCTTCCCTTAAGCCAGCTTTAATTCTACAGAACAAAAATACCATGTTCCCAACTTCCACAAATTTTCAGAGCATCAACAAGCAATTCTATTTGATCCTTTAATTGTCTCTCACTGCCTCATGCCCTCAGTTTACTAGATCTCTGCATCAGTGTAGAAAGATTTTATTTCAAATTAAAACGAAAACAAACATGAACAAAAATTCCCTCTCTTTTGTAAGAGCACCCAAGTCCATTCCAGAGTAATGTCCCTGCTCTAGAACAAACCTTCCAACAGGACTGTCACCGAGCTGGAAGGTCTGGGCTCTGCCCACAGCAGGTCTGGAGGGTTCAGGAACCCTGCCCTGGGACAAAACCACAGCAAATAAATCCCCTGCCCAGAAACTTGGGAAATTTGGAACTCCTGTTGCACCTCCCCTGTGTTCTGAGCTGACTGAGGCATCAGAGAGAGGGCAAGTGGCCGTGTTTGGGCTGCAAACACGGCTGAGTGCTGTGACCAAACCCAAACCCATCGGCACTGAAGTGCATCTCAAGTCCCCAGCATCCCTGCCAGACTCGGCTGGCACAGCTCCCGGTGGGCAAACTCAGCCACCTGAGAACAGCCTTGTGACACCCAGAGAGGAGCTGGTGAAACCAGTCTGTGCTGGGAGAGCTCCCCAGTGCTCAATGCTGCATTGTGACCGCACGTAGACGCGTAAACACCGCCCGCCTGCAGCTTGTTTTCCAGCCTTTAAAAAGCCTTTCAGGGCAAAAGCAAAGCCAAACTATAAAAACTGCACCGTGCCCTCACCCATGAGCAGGGAGGGAAAGCTCGAGACATAAATATATAAAATCCATTTCTGTTACTTCATTGTTGCTTCCTTTCCAGCTGACTGCTGAGTCCCTGAATAGAAGCGCTGGCTGGAGCCAGGAACACTGGATATTCACTGGCACTGTGCCCTGAGGCCTAAGGGCAATGCTAAGGAGATACCACAAGCAGCGGAGTAATGCATGTGACATCAGCACAAACAAGGACATGTGATGTTTCTTTTAAGCCATTCCAGATTTAAAAACCCTACAGAGTTCCCATAAAAGGATTTTTTTTTCCTTTTTAACTCTCTGTGTTCGCAGACCTTGTTTACATTACCTTAAACAAAATAGAAACCTTTCCAGCAGACAACAGAAGAATTTACAGGCTGTGAATAGAACCTGAGCAGATTTATAAAGTACGCTCCTGACTGGGGGCAAGGGAGCTCTGGGGAGCTGGAGGCACCGTCATGGGATAGGGGAATAGCCAGTATCCCTCTGCTTCTTTTGCTCAAAGAGCTGAGCAGAAACTGAATGATGTTTTGTACCGAGACAATAAAAAACAGAAAATGGAAAGCTCCTATAGATGCTAAATTCCATTTGTGCTTTGCATTAGACTTGATTTGGTGGGGGAAAGCGAAAGGCCCTCTCCTCCCCTGCTGGTGCTCCCTGCTGACAGTCCCTGTGCAGAGCAGACCCCAGGTTTTAAGCAGGAACAAAGGGAAATCAGCACTGCGTAAATAGTCTAGTCATCTACAATGCATGTGGGGGAAGCAATTCCGCTTCAAAAACAGAGTGGAATTCCAGCCTCCACAACTTTTAAAAGCCCCATGGGAACACACTGTCTGAGAGCTTCAGCTGCACCAAAGCTCCAGCCATGCAGCCGTCACCTGATGGGCAGTGCCATAACAATGGGAGGACATAAAAACATCACTCGGTGCATAGGAAGAGGAGAAAAACAGCAAAGCTTCTCCTGGCACTGTCTTGCTGAACCATCTGTCTCATTGCATGGTTCTGTCTGCAAAACCATGCGAACTATGCCAAGAGGGTGTAGCATAAACACAACTGAGTCTTGTTTCACCCTGCCCAAGAGTAAAAAGCCTCCAGAAATACCGTCCCCTTTGTGCTTCGCCCTTTCACAGGGATTTACCACCTCTGAACCACAAGACAACCACTGTAAAATCCTCCTCTGCACAGGCATCCGACACAACCACACTGCAGAACAGAACCTCTCCAGTTCCAGCTAAAAGCTACTGATCTGCTGCTACCAGGGCTCAGGACAGCATAGACACGGCCAGCACGGCAGTCTTGGGAGTCACAGAGCATCCAAACCTGCCTGCCCCCTGTGGGGGGAACATGAGGGCCTGAGCAGAACCGCTCCGGGGCTGGAGGGTGCACGGCTGTGTCAACACTCACAGCACCCGCACAGTTAAAACCAGTGAATTTGGTGCCAGCAAAATTCTCTCTATTCCCATCCACACTTCCCCACAGCAGTTGCCTCCTCCACCTGTCCTGGAGGTGTCTCTATGACAGCACACTCCCCTCTCGGTGAGAAATCCTTTTTTTCTCATACTCTCCCTACAGACAGGTCCACTGGTGTCTGACCATAACTGTGGTTGTTTCCAAGTCAGACTAATTTAAAGAACAAAGCATCTCTGCCCTTGTAGCTACCACAAGACACAAAGCAGCACAGTTCCTGCCTCCCTCTCTCACCTGTTTCCAGGTAGCACCAATCCCAAGCGCACTGACCTCCCTGCAGCAGGTGGGCTTTGCTTTTGGGGCACCTGGACTTGATATTGAGAGGCAATATTAAAGTAGCGCACACCAGACTCCACTGTAAGAATTTGTGCTGTCTGAAAATACCTTCCACTGGCACAGACATGCCAAGAAACCTGTCCTTAAAAAGAATCTTTTGGCAACCTCCACAAAAGAGGATCCCTTACTTTACAGAGGGTTTCATAAAGCGCTGGAGAACGCAGTGGCCTGGAACATGCTGGCGAGATCCATATGCAACTTCAGGGCTTTGTTACAAGCACCTTTCTGCCCATTCCCTAATATTCCTGTAGGTCCCTGGCAGTTGCAGAGGGGACAGGAGCCTGCCCACAGCAACACGTGTGAGGTGAAGACTGGCAGTTGTCAGGTCACCGAGTGTGGCACCGCATTGTTAAAGCATCCTGGGATAATGCGCTGGAGAGCAGGGAAAGGAGGGAAAACACGCAAAGAAAAAAGCACCACAGCAACACAAAAGACGTTCTCTGAATGCCAAATGCATGTGCAGGGAACAGAGGTGAAGGTTATTCCTGGAGCTCCCTACTGCTGTTATTCCTACAACAGCCTATTTGAATTTCAGCAGATTTGGGCGTCTGTCCTAAAACAAAAACAAAACAAGCTGAAAGGGATCTAAAGCAAGTCACAATAAGGTCAATACATTCTATCTTTAGTTCATTTTGAATAAAGTCAGGATGCTTAATACTCAACTGTATCACTGAAAACAAACAAAAACCAACCACTTAAGCAAATGCTCCTTAGTTCCGAGTTTAGCCCCATTCCTTGTTCTGACGTCAAGCAGCTCAATGCAAAGGCAGATTTTTTAATTCTCCACCATCACACTGAGTCCTGTGGCCATAACCACCCTCTGAGCAGCTGCTTCATCAGAATCAGCACACGAGAGGCCTTTCCTGTTACACACCAGTGCAAAGATTTGCTCTGCCAGGCTTTACCCAAGTTCTCCCAGCTCACAAGCCAGGATCCTGAGAGTGGATTCATCCAGGGGCAGCAGGCAGGAGCAGAGGAGACTCCCTGGGGAGGGGGAGGAAGGAAGGCTGGGTAGGCTGCAGCAGGGAGAGCTTCAGCTTCTGTCGATGACTCCTCTCCCACCCCCCTGCTCATACCACACATGCCCCAGGTTAGTGGGGAATTTCCAGTGCTGAGTCCCTGCCAGAGGTTGTTCTCCCTGCAGAGGTGTTTTTCCCTGTGGACTCGGGGAGCTGATCCCGTCACACACCCCTTTTCTGTCCCACTCCCCCCCATTACACAGCTCTGACCACGTTAAGCAATGTCCAGTCAATACAACTGGAATTCTCCACAGCATCGTGAAAGGGAAGGAATGTGAAACCAAGGAATCACATGGCAGCTACACCTCCCCCTGCATATACCACCCACCCCCCTCAAACAACAAAACAACACTGCCTGTCATCCGAAACCGCAGCCAGGCTCCGGCCAAAAAAGCTATTTTCCTAAGAATCCCAAGCAGCTGAGGCCCTTAAGTGATTGTATCCCTTCTGTGGGCCTCCAACAAATTTCAATAACTGCAAGACGAAGTATTTCCTTCCCAAAAGTCAGTTTGGGAAGTATATCAAAGCAATAAAGTTCGAGCAACTGGAACTGCTGCACACAAAGGCCAGCAGAAGTATTTGAGCAATGTAAAGCTAAAAACTGAGGCTGCTGCACTGCACACCCTCTGCTGCTGCGAGGCTTTGGGTCGATCCTGGGGCAGGGAGAGGCTTTTCTGTGAAAAAACACTTTCTGTGCTTTCAGGGAAGGAAACTGTTAGCAGGAGGGATTTGTTTATCTCCATGGGGTGAGTGCTATGAGTGGAACAGCAGATCCAATGCGGCTTCAGACAAAGGAACGATGCATTGATTTATCTGTATGCTGAATGAAAAAGTTGAATTCCAGCTTTTATGCACATCTCAACTTGTCCCATGTTCTTTTTTCTCTTTATGCTCAACAGAATTACTTTAAGCAGAAGAGACAAGACTTAGGCACAGAGCCTCTCGCTGTAGCAAATGCCACTTACGAGCTTCTATTAAGTCTAATTTTATTCAAGAACACAAACATGGTAGTTTATTTCCTTATCGGAGGGGAAGGATAGCCCAAAGTGAGATTCTGGCTCTCTGGAATGTCCAACTACCACAAAACACTGGATTGACAGAGACTGGTTGAGCAGCACCTCCCATGACTGTCCCTCCCACGGCAGATGGGGAAGAGCAGGCACTGAAGGGGTCAGGGAGAACACGCCGTGCAGGGAGGGCAGGGGTGGCCGTGGCACTTACAGCATGTCAGGGCAGTTGTCTGGCTTCTCCAGCAGCCCCCCCTCCATCACGAAGCGAAGCACCTGCTCGTTGGTCATGCCCTGGTACGGCTGCTCCGCCAGCGTCGCGATCTCCCACAGCACCACTCCGAACGACCTGGAACAAACAGCACAGCCTGAGAATCCCCAGCCACCTTCACAAGGCACAAGGGGGGTATCTGTTAGATGATGCCCATCGTATCCGTGGGTATTCCCTTTTAACAAAGAATTCCAGCTGCTCAAACAGCAGTGCTGTCACCACGGCACCGAGCTCAAGAGACTTCAGACTCCTCTGGTCAGTGGTGAGAAAGGCTCCCAGTTCTGATTGACCCTTCAGAACGGCCTCTGTAGGAAAAGACTGGCAGAATTCCATCTCCATTTTTCACACCACAGTCTGCAGAGCTGGTCATGTCTGTGATCATTTAGTGGTCCAGTGTTACTTGGTTACACCAGTTCTGCCCAGGTCAACCAGTAAAAAAGCCACCACTGCACTGACCAGGAGCCTCCTGACTCAGAGGAAGCTGAAGCTCTGAGCTTGCCTGGAGAACCGGCTCACATCTCATCTCCCTTTCCCATGGCTCTGAGTCCAGACGTCAGATGCACTGCCAGGTGGGAAGACGGGAAGGACAATGGAGATGGGAAAAGGAAAGGTGCAGGCAAGGAAAAAACATTTTAGGAATTAAAAAAAATTCTGTTCCTATCTCCGTGCTTGCTGTAGAGCTCAGGCTGGACACACACCTGACCACAAAAGTCTGCAGTAACATCTCTTTGTGGCTGGGGACAGGGAATCAAACCTTCTAAGCACTGAAGAAGTTGCACAGACTTTAAAGTAAGCTTGACAAGCTTTCCCCCAAGCCACAGAGAGAGCAAGAAAAAAAATCTGTACATTTAATACACTAAACTCCAAATCTTCATGTACCACATCTCAGGTACTCTTGATAGTAGTTGAGAAGGCAGTAACAGAACTGTAAGCTCTCGTTCCTGCACAAGCTGCTTTTCATCACTTGAGTCACACAAATCCGATTGAAAAGCTGCATTTTCCCTCTCTGCTCCACAAGCCCAGAGAGCCAGACAGCAAACACACACCAACCCATAGGCACCTCACCTGCCTCACCACGCACAGCAAGCAAACCAACCAACCTCTGCTGCTCAGGCACAAAACACTGCCTGGGAAATACCTCCCATTCATCCCTCTGCTTTGGCTTCTGCCACATTCCAAGTCAAAGGTGCAAAGCCAGGATCAAACAGCAGCAACAAACCCAATTTTGGAAAAAGGCATGGAAGAAATGTGAACGTTCTCCAGTCTCTTGTACCAAGACCCCTGTTTGCTGTTTCTGTAGCAGAATGTTGGGAAAAACTCAATTACCCCTTTTGCAACACGTATGTAACTATATTCTTGGAACAGAGCTTCCAGCTCCTTCCAGATAACTACAAAGGACAGCAGAAGTGAAAAAAGAAGTTTGTCTAATAATAGGAATTGATTACTGGCGAAGGAAGATAAGCAGAGTTATGTAAATGGGTAGTTTGGACGTAAGTATTGGCACTTTCTAAAAATACCTCCATTTAAAATTAGTTTATTGAGCAGACATGGCTCAAATTGTCTGTGCTGCACTGAAGAGGCTCTACTTTTAGAGCTGCTGGGCAAAGCAGGAAAATCTCGATGCTGTCTGAGCTCTGTGGCTGAAATGCTGAGTCAAGCAGAGGGAAAAACGCCCCATTCCACTGGGCTGTTGTTATGAAAACAGGAGTCCAGTGTCATTAGCTCGTTATGGCTGAATGGTTTTATCTTCCAGCTATCCCCAGGATCTAAACTGGTTTGCAGCTGGAGCCAGAAGCCACAAACAGCCTTACAATTGTTTGCCTTTCAGGGCAGGGAGGGACAGAGGGTCAACTCAACATTCTGGTGCCTTTGAAGCTACTTTGATCGCTGCAGGAATAATGAGGACAAGTCTTGCACACCTACTCGGTGTATTATCCCAACAAATAAACTTAGGTTGCTCCTTCCAGGCAACCACCAGCCCTGAAAGAATGTAAGATGCTGAGGACTTATTTATAGAAATCCACCCTCACCCTGAACAGTATTACATTAATTTTAAAATGTCCTCCTTCCCTAACTACAACAAAAACAGTCCTGTCTAATTACCTCATTCTTCAGCCTGAAAAGCCATTAAAGAATGAATTGCTGAAGTAAAGCTCCACCCTTCAAACCTCCAGACATTTCATCTTACAGCTTATAAATCTTGGGCTCTGACCACTCACACAATTTTGTCTTTTTGACATCTTGGCTTCTAAAACTGATCTCTAAGAACATGAAACTACATGTCACAATATCCCTTTTTTTTTT
Source organism: Grallaria varia (assembly GCA_013396735.1). Taxonomy (NCBI): domain Eukaryota; kingdom Metazoa; phylum Chordata; class Aves; order Passeriformes; family Formicariidae; genus Grallaria; species Grallaria varia. The sequence continues at coordinate 890,048 of VWZG01010608.1, forward strand.
TTTTTTTTTACAGTTTGGTGCAAATAAATGGGCCCCAGAACAGCCAAATTCCATGGTTTCCACGGAGCACTTCAAAATCTGAACTGATACAAGGATTCAGGTAATTTTTCCTGCCATGGAGAGAGACCTTCAGTGTATAGTGTCTGATCTAAAAGTTACTGAGGAGTGAACTGGACTGATCCTTTTAGCTATAATCAGATCAAGGGAATACTCAGTATTCCCTGATGGTGGTAAGTCAAGCTCCTGCTACATTTGGAATTTGGACTGAGGTATCTCTATAGCTGTGGATACATGTTCTAAAGGAACAGCAAATTTCTTACCTTAAGTCAGTTTTTTTGTGCCTCCAGACAGTCCAACTCTCTGAACCAAATTTTCAGATCAAATAATTTCTAATAATTCAGATGTGAAACCATCCCAGAGAGGAACTGTCTGGAAAACCCAGGAGTGCTATGGACCTTGTCTCCATAAAACATTTCTTTCCTCTCTATGCTTTCAAGTAACAATCTGTCCAATTTTACATCTCCTCCTGTTAAATTTTCCAGCCTTGTAACGAGTAAACTACTTTCCAGGTCAGGATATTTCACTCAGACTGTCCTGCTGATCAACTGCAATACTGTTTGCACAACTCTGCTTTAGACTGAGGGACCAACAGAAGCCAAAACACAGAACCATGGGATGGTTTGGGTTGGAAGGGACCTTAAAGATCATCCCATGGGCAGGGACACCTTCCACTAGCCCAGGTTGCTCCAAGCCCTGTCCAACCTGGCCTTGGACACTTCCAGGGACAGGGCAGCCCCAGCTACTCTGGGCAACCTGTGCCAGGGCCTGCCCACCTTCACGGGCAGGACTTTCTTCCCAACATCCCATCTAAACCCACTCCATTCACTGTACTAATTTACTTGTGACACTCGAGGTGGTGTCACACCTGGGGTTTTTTGTTTGGAATTTGAGTTCTGCCTAAAGAATAGCATCACTAAACAGCTCCAGGTTCAAGGAAGGCACAGGTGGGACAAGTGTGGTCCATCACTGCAGCAACACCTGCCCTGCGACCTTCCCCTTCCTCTTGTGTGGTGAGAACAAGCAGCTCTGCCAGCTCCTCACTCCAAGCTCAGCCAGTTCTACATCTGGGGATTTTCTAGTGATACAGTCCAAATTGCTGTCTGCTTTGTGAAGCCATTACAAGTCCCAAAATTCTTTTATTGGGGGCACTGCCAAAAGCCTGCCTGCACCACTCCATCAGATAAATGGCTGATACAGGGCTTCCCCTCAACTCAACGTGGCTGTTTTCATCTGTTTCCAAGTCTGAGGGTTACTGGATTCAAAAATAAGTTACTGGCCATATATAAAATAAAATTTAGGCATCATTCTGGAGCTTTGCTTTTCCACTCAAATTCCTCTTATGAACATTTCACTCATAGCTGGTGCTCTGGAGTACAAACCACTGGCTCCCAACTCCTCAAGCTGTTTAAAGAAAATGCAGTTCACTACTAAAATGCCTTTCCTCCTGATTTCTAGACATTTGGAGGCAATCAGCTGCCAATTCTGTAACAGATCAGCAGTAAAAACATCTTGTTAGGAAGGCAGAGAAATCATAAAAGACAGAGCAGAGGTTTAGCCAGCACATGACCACATGACCATCTCCTGCCAAGTCCTCCCTACCTGTGTCCAAAAGCTGGGGGGGGGGGTGGGGAGCTGTTCCAGAGGCTCACTCCTCCTAAGAGCCCTCCTCTATTAATAACTGCACAGACACAGCAGGCAGGCAGCGTGCTCTGAAAGAAAACCCTTACTTCTGCATCTTGCAGTACATAAAATGAGCAAACAAAGCTCCAAATGGAGAGGGATATGCACAGGGGAGAAATCCCCAGAAAGCCTGCTGGTGTGCACAGCCCATCTGGGGGGCAGGGGAGTTGTTCACACAGAAGGTTTGACAGAAAAGCAGGTCGGTGCTATGAACCTTTCTATATTCTTGGCAACTTTTAATGCTTTTCTTGAAGGAGGGCAATTTACAAAAATGACAACTTGCTCTTCCAGGTGAAGGTAATGTTTTTCACTGCACAACTGATTTTACAACTAACAGCAGGAAACATGCCACCACCTCCAGTTTGGGAAATCTGCTTAATTCTGCTCTGCCTGAGAGCAGAATTGAACCTCAGGAGTACTTGATGTTTGCAGTGGAAATACGAACTGTAAAGCAGAATGTTTCACAGTGGAAGAAGAGAGTTACCTCTGAACGCACAGGAGAAGCAGTACATTTACTTAAGTCTACTAAAACAAGAGGAGGGGATAGAAAGCAGAGGGGTTAAACCAGTTTTTCGGAGCCCCTTTTTTGTTACCAGACGTCGGAGTGTGTTGTGAAGACTCCATCTTTCAGCGACTCCGGGGACATCCAGCGGACAGGCAGCAGCCCCTTCCCTCCTTTCCGGTAATAATCTGTCTCATAGATATCTCTTGTCATGCCAAAATCTAGAAGGTATAAATATTTTGAGTTTGCATGAGAAAATGATGGACATTTCCCCTTCCTACCAGCCAGAAAAATCACACTTTGGTGTAAAAAACCTACAATCTGTTCCCACAACACTGGATTTTGCAGGCACTTCACCCGCTCCCTTAGGGCTGGAGACCTTCCCTTCCAACACCACCAACAGACGTTTGTGCCACTGACTTCAGGGCTGACAAGTCTGAGTGATTTAAACACAGTAATGTGAACAGTTCTAGGATTTATGCACAAGCTTTGTAGTAAGCTGAGTGTCCTGAAGGTCATATAATTCACTAACTGTTCCCCAAACACCAAGATTTTCTTTTCTTTTTAAAGAGTGTAAAGAGCTCCTTTAGGTACTTAGAACTACTGTCTTTAATTGAAGACTCTCACATGTTGAGGGACATGCTTGGTTTTTTTTCCCCTCTCTCTAAGGTAATTCCCAGTTCCTGTACAACATTCCATTTCAAGTGCTACTGAGGATTAGGCTGTTCATTTGTGACTAACACAGACCAGTATTAAAGACATATCTGGGTTATGTGCATGTCCTTAGCTGTAAATATGTAAGCATTTACAAACTTGGGTTAATTTCCTGGCTTATTCCAGCACTTTTGTCTGTCCAATCCACCTGGGACAGACAGAACTGCTGGATTTTGGACTTGCCTATGAAACCAATCACTGTGTTCTCAGACACCACCCAAAAAGTTCATAAATCAGGTGGCATCAAATCTCTCACTAATATTAAATGACACCTGCTGACATAGAGGACAAAATCCATTTTATCAATACAGACCTGGAGTTGCCCCCCCACACACCTTTTTCCAGGAAAAGTGGGGTGCAAAGGGGCCAGAAATCCCTCAGCTCTCCCAGTTGTTATTCCCAGCCTCTGGATGAGTGACCAAGCACAACGTTCCCTGTGTGCTGGAGACATTGGTCCCCTCAGTGATTATGACTAAAAAGCCCATCTGTGCAGCTATTCCAGCACTCCCACACACCAGGGTGACTTTATCCTGGCTCAACGGAGAATTCTTTTAAAATGCAATGCAAATAAGAAACAGACACGCAGCGAGCACAGGCTGGTGTGGCACAAAGCTCTTCCTCACAGATCTGAACACTCCGACTTGGGGGGTTCCAGTCAAGGTGCTCCCAGACTGTTTCTGCATGAAGGGGTTTTCGATACTGGGATGTGAACAAGAGCAGTGCAGCACATTAAAATGCTTTTGGGGTAACCAGGAACATGTTAAAGGGAAGAAACGCACCATCTTCAGTTCAGAGAACTGTAAAACAAGCTGGGAGGGGAGACGGGGAGGAGGAGAAAACTGGAATGGGAAGGATTCAAGCTGACTTCTCCCAAACCTGCACAAAATGCACAAAATCCCCCAAAGATCTTATTTCCTAATTAACTGACTCAAAATGAAATAAGTTTTTCTTTCTCCCAAATGACAGGATTACTTACACAAATTATCAAAATAGCTGAGTTAAGCTCAGAGAAAAAAAAAATTAGTTTCCTTGAGCAGAAGGCTGTTGCTATACACATTATTTTAATATGCACAACTCAAAAACAGCCAACAGCTTAAAATCACCCTTCTCTGGAGAGAAGGCTGAAGAAACTCATCTGACACTATTTTGGAAGGATGGTGAAGGGAAAAAAAAAAAAGTGGTGATCCAACAGCAGAGCAGAAGAAAAGCCATTCAGCTGTCTAGGAAGCAAAACTCCAGTTCAGACTGGAAAGCAGCCAGCTGAAGTCAAGCCTTACATTCCACTTCCAATTCAGATATGATTTAAAATAATCCTAAAATTCTCATTCTTGACTCAATAAACAGGAGGTGGAATTATTTCTGTGCACGAACAGAGAGGCGCATGACACACCAAGTGGCAACCACGCCATCCACCCAGATGTCTGCAGCATCTGCACCTCGAATCGCTGCCTCACCAGCTCTGCTCGAGCCCATGTGCTGTACTATTGCCTCACTGAAACAACAGCAAGCAGAGGTATTCCAAAAGTTTCAGCTCAGTGTTGACTGCTCACAGGTCCTAAATCACAGCAAGCCTTCATAAGGAACGTATTTCATTCTGCAGGAATTGAAACTGGAGCTCTGTTTTAAAAAGCCTTCTCAATAGTTTTAAAAAAAAATAAAACGTCTTCTAAGGTGCCGATTTTTGAGGATGAGTCTCTGCCTTATGTCAGAGCCAAGAGAGCCCACCTCCAATTTTCACTGTGAAGTCCTCTGCCACCATGCAGTTCCTGGCAGCCAGGTCTCTGTGCACGAACTTGTTAGCGTTGAGATAGGCCATGCCATCAGCAATCTCCCCCGCCATCTGGATCATCTTCTTCAGGGTCGGAGGGGCCTGCCCAGGGTTGTTCTGAGCAAGATGAGGAAGATAAAACAGGTAACAGACCACACTCATCCCCCTGTGCACAAACTGTCCTCATGTTTTGTTCCTTTAATTTATCCATATCAGAATTTCTAGATCAAGGGCAAAAGCTGCTGAGCTCATTTTCTTCATGGTCTGCTATGATTTCAGTGGCCTGGGTGTCATCTTCACCCTTCAGACCCCACATCACACGTGACAATTTTAGCCCCTATCTGATGGTCTGTGTAGGAGAGTTGGCATATTGGCTAAGATAACAGACATTTACTTTCCAGCACAGGCAACAGGCAGGATGCACAACATGAAACAACTACCCTAACGTACTAAACCAGCCAATTTTTTTAAACATCTTGATGAGAAATTACATTAGACAGGAGATTTAACGCAAATCTGGCAAACACAATCCAGTGACACAAGAAGGGATTTATTCCATGTGGTACACTGGCTACCTGCAACATCTGCCTCACGAGAAAGGTGCTGCAGATCACAGAGCAGCTCATGTTTTGTTCTTCAAGCTTAAGGAGGAGGGCAGGAAAGGCTAATTGCCTGCTGCTTCCAACGTGACACTGCCTTGTTCAAGATGATTCAAACCCAAGAAATAAACAACCAGCAGCTCATGACTCACCTCTGTGTCTGGCCTCAATGATCTCAGGTAACTTTTGAGGTCCCCACGTGTCATCAGCTCCATGATAACCAGCGTGGGCTGGCCCTGAGAAACAACACCAAGCAGCCGAACCTGGCCGAGGGAAAACAAACCTTCAGTAACAAGAACAGCTCACTGAACTCTAGTGATCGTTTGGTCATGTGGGTACAAAGACCCAAACGCCTTGAACCTGAGGGAAAGGTCTGAATGTAGATTTGGCTCTGCTGTCTGGCTCCTGTTTCCCAATACTGTGACAAAGCTGTGCAGAGTTGAAGCTAAAATCCCAAGCTCCCATTGCAGAGAGTGCAGACGTGCCCCGAACACCCTCGTGTCAATAAACACCGTGAGTCACAGCCCTGTCACATCTCTGTGACTTACCACATGGTGACAGTTGAATTCCTTCATCACCGAGGCCTCGTTGAGGAACTCGATCCTCTCCCTCATGCTGGCAGACTCGTTGACGGTCTTGATGGCCACCCTGGTCTCTGGCTCATCCTTCACCACTCCCTTGGCTATTCCCTCGTACACCATTCCAAAGGAGCCTTGCCCCAGCTCCCGACACATGGTGATCTTCTCCCGAGGCACCTCCCATTCGTCTGGAACATACACTAAGGGGGGAAAGAACAGGCTGTGATGTTCCACTTCTGCACGTGCTGTGATCACTCACTGCTCTGCCACAGCAACTACCCAAGGAGTTTGACTGTAGAAACACCAGACGGGGTGCTGGGACCTCGCACCAGGTGTGCAAACAGCCTTTCCCACACAGAGACAGGGAGATGGTGGAATATAAATAAATCTTAGTGAAATGTGCAGGTGGATTTGAAGCAGCCTCACTACAGTACTGACATATCAAGGTAGAAATAAGGAACCTCAAACCACAAAACCAGGGTGGGAAGAGGCTCGAATCAATGCTTTAGACTGGAGCTTTCCTTGGGATCCTGCTTTTCTAAGTCTCCCAGACAGCAACAAACACACTCGATCATCTGTACCAGTTTAGTGTCTGCTGTATTAACAGACTGACGTTATGACCAGAGGGAAGCAGGCTCTGATCCAGCAGCTCTTTGCACAGGGCTCTTCTGATCCCTTGCACACACACACACTGTTGCACCAGCAAAGGCAGAGCTTGCTGCTGCTGCTGCTGCTGCAGGGCTTTGATGAGAGGCAGAGCAGAGCTCTCAGAAGGGGACTGCCAGGAGGCAGCACTGCCTTGGGCAACAACACGGCCAAGCACTCACTGATGCTGCTGCCTGTCACCACCAAAGGAGGGGACACTTGGGTCACATGCTCTGCACGGGTGAAATAACAGGATGAAAATAGAGGATTATACCATGAACGCTGACAGACCTTTAAACCTAATGGTGTTGCTATAAAAAATAACAGGAAAATGTTCTGCTGCCGCTCTGGGTAAACCCAGTGGTCTCCCGGGGGCTTTTGGCAATGCTATTCCAGCAAAAAGTCTACAACAGCAGCACCAAACTAAACCATAAACAGAAGAACTGAGGCCTCAAGGAAATTTGTCTGATGTTCTGATTTCCTCAAGCCGTGGGTTTGTTCCAATAAGGAAAAATAGAACTTAAAAGGGTAAACATGAAAGCCCACAAATTCATGAATTCTGCTTTCATTCCAGTGAAAACATCACTAGAAGAGGAGATGATAACCTGAAAGTGAAACTAAGGAATCCAAATTCACCTCAGCTGAACAAAACTACAGGAAAACAATTCAAAAACTCCCCGGTTTCAATAGACAAGTGACCTTTGCATATTATCAACTGTGGATTCCATGGCTGTGCTAAGAAAACACAGAGAGAAAGTGGTTTTACAACATGCCTTTCAGAGTTCCATACCTTTACCTCAGACACCAGCCAAACACAAGACAGTAAAAGCACCAGAAGGCAAAGGTCACACTCACCATCAGAGGCACTGAAGTACTCGGGGTTCACAGAGGCGTAAAGTACTCCATTGCCCAGCCTGTCACTGTTCCTGTGGAAACATCGGGTTTTTCTTGTTAAATCTTTCAATCTAAGTCTATTTCAGAGCATCTCTTCTACAGCTTTTCCATTGTTTGCCCAACCATGGAATACTATTTACTGCATGTGGAGTTTTTCCAGACAAGGGGGACGCACCGAGTTCTTACCTACCTCACATGCTCAATGGACAAACAGCCCAGAATAGCATTCCCAGGAAACCTGGAGTCTTCTCTATACTAAATGAGCACCAGAAAAATGTAAACACAGGGTGCTTTTGGCTGCTGGGCAAACTACCTTTTAGAAAGGCAGCTGTGTGGTGATAAACCAGGAGACCCGTGGCTGAGAATGCACTTTACCATCATGGACTCTGCTGTGGGAGAGAAGTGATCCAGCAAAGGAAATGACTCTTTTTAGTGGGGGGATTCCACTCAACTATTTCCTAAGTGTTTCTATTATTTTATTTTAAAACCACACACACAATTCACCCACACCCCAGTTCTACTGGGGCGATTTTCAGAACAGGACACATAATAAATGAGCTCTGAGAGCTCTTGCAGGAGACAGGCTGTAGAAGTAAAATTATCAATCAGACCTCAGAGAATCAAAGACAGAATATTCCTGCAGTAGAACAACAGTTTAAAGAAGGGTAAATTGTCAGGCATTTCACCTAGGAGAGCCCCAGGTGGTGTATTCACCAGACACAAAGCCCTTTCTGAAGCCCTTGAGCAGAACTGGCACCACTGACTGCAGTGCTGCCAATGAATTAGAGCTGGAAATCATGGGATACTCCAGCAGCATCATTTATCTGAGTGTGATAAAAAACCTCCAAACGCAGAAAGTTGCAAGACTGAACGCTTGCACTGACGCCCATTAAGGTCTCATTATGTATTTCAGTTCGATTAAAAAAAAAAGTCACAAGAGAGGAAAACAAATCAACATAACAGTCCCCAAGACTGGTCTTGGCCAGGATGTAAGACTTCAAAAAAATCCCTAGAATTTAAAAGAAATCAAATTAACCTAACAGAACTAAGTTTCCTTGATTTATATTGACCCATATTTCAGTCAAATCTTTTGATTGTACAGGTCCAGTGTGTGCCATCATTGCCCACTGGTATGTTCCTCACTTGCCTTCCTCTTCCCCCTCAAATATGATCCTGGAAAAAAAAGCCTCTTCATACCCCAAGCAGCAGCAGCCAGAGCCTGGTAACTAAACCACCTCCTTTTACACACCAACGAGAGAGAATCTACTTCAGCTCCTTGACTCCTCTGAATGCTATTTCTCTTTTTCATTTTTATCTTGCTCCACAGGCACAGATCTGAAAATAAACAATTCCCCTCCTGCAGGTTTAAGCACCAGCACATAAAACTCACCTCTTTTTGTTAAAGACATACAGCATTATCAGCAATCCCCCAAGGATGAGCAGCAGAGCAATAGGGAGCACAATTACCAAGTGCAGGAAGTTTCCATAGTTTGCTGCTGCAACCAACAAGAAAATAATTGTATCAGGGTTTCTACAAAACCTCCACTAACAGAAACATTCAAAACCCACTCCGTGTATTTCCATACAGGCAAGAAATCAAAGTTCTCATTTTCTTGTCTGATGTGAAAAAATTTATTCGGAAACCCTCCGTGACTGCAGATGAGTTCAACAAGAAAGCAGACACTGAAAGGCATTAATTTTGTACAGAACAGTGTCTGTCTGGGCTTTGTTTTCACAAGTTACACTTAAGGACTTACATTCCTCAGTGAACAATATCCAATTGTTCACTTGCACATTCACCTTTTTTACACCTTTCGTTCACCTTCCAGTTGCTTACACATAAATTCAGAATACACATGCACTGCTCTTCACTTCAAATTGCTCAAAGTCCAGCAATCAGAAAAGCAAAAAGGAGTAAGAGATGCAGTTCCAGTGTTCTGGGGATATACCTGCTCTGCAGCTAAACACTGAAGTTCTGGAGGTCACTGTGGTGGGGTTCTTCCAAAATATAAACCACTCCCACTGTCAGGACCAGCATCACCCTTTCATTGGGATCTTTATGAAAAGTCACCCAGAACAGGTCAACCTGCCAGCCAAAAATCTAAACAAAGGATTTGTTGATCGCACTATTTTGCAACTGAAAGCAGGTTTGCCTTGTTGCCACAGGTTTTGCACACTCCAGCTCCATGTTGTTATGGCTAACACGGCATTCCCAACATAGCTGTGCATCCCAGGAAGGCACAGTGATGTGTCCTCCACACCCACCACCTCTCACAGGCACACAGTGCTGCAAGAAAAGGACCACACCTCACATAAACCTCCTGCTTGTCAACACCTGCCATAAAAACAGAACAGGGAAAAGCTCATAAAGAACCATCAGAGGTAAGAGGAGCACTCAGAGCACAGGCAAGAGGCTCAGACACCCAGTTACACACTTAAACATCAGGCACTGTTAAAAAGACATCATTCTCCAATTCGGCACAGATAACAAACAGTTGTCTTACATTTGGGCTGCACATAGAAAGAGATTGGCTCAGTCCAGGACCCATTTCCAGCCAGGGAAGTGGCCTGAACTCTAGCAGAATAGTTCCCAGGGTTCAGGTGAGTCAGTTTAGCTCCTCCAAGCTTCTTGTATTCCTGTCTGGAAACACATTCCCGCTTCTCCTAAAACAGAAAAGCAATTTACACATGTTAGTATCTCCACATTCCTTCATTCTTGAGAAAGCAACGTAACTGCTGAATAGGCTCATTTTTATAACCGAAAGTCCCACCTGATTCGTTTTACTTCAAACACCTTAAGGAGATACGTGGAATTTAAGACCTCAAAATAAGGGAAACAAAGGAATGATGTGGGTGCTGGGTGATTGAAATCACAGCTTCTGTATGTGGTCTGCAGCACTGCACAGGAGCATGTTAAGAAAGGTCCTTTTTGGTGTATAAATTAAGGGCTATGAGCAGTAATGTCATATCCTCACCTCTCCGTGCTGCCCATATTTGATTTCATACATCAGGATCAGCCCGTTGGGATTTGCAGGCTCTGACCATTTCAGGTACACGGTATTTTCCTCTTTTGCTTCCCATGATACCAATCCTGGAATGTTATCTGCTCCCTCTGTAAAATATTTACCGGTGATGTGAGAAGAACACCCATTACTGAAACAGGAACTTGTGCAAGAGCTGAGGAGAACGGGAGGTTCCCACCATTCTTGAGGTGCAGAAGCACCACAGCAAGAGCCACTCAGACCCGGGGAACAAACTGCCCTGGCCAGGGCCCTGCTGGAGAGCAGCAGAGTCTGAGCTCCTGGTTCCCAGAAAACCACTGCAGTGGATCCAGCTCCACCAGGTATATGGGCTGCGTGTGCCAAAAAAACCTGTTTATCAGCGCCTGCTTCTTCCTTCCCAGCTTTCCACTACAGCAAAACACTGCGAGGAGCTATTCCCCTCAAATGGCTGTGAACAAACAGCTGTAAACACACAACTGCCTCGCTGACAGCCCTCTCCTAAAGCAGCCAGGGGAAATCTGCCCCAGTTTAGAACTCATCAGGAGTTCAGGAAGTGCTTTATCCTTACTTAGATCCTAATATTTTTACGTGGTTTATTCAAAACTTAACAGGAATATGAAGCCCATTTCAACCAAAGAAAAAAGACCACTTCCCAAAAAATACAGTTATGTTTACAAGAAAAGAGAATTGTTTAGCCTTTAATTATCAGAGCCATGTGTTAAAAAATCTGGGAACACTTATTTCCTTTTCCCTGATCTCACAGATTTCCTTATTTCCTTGAAATAAGCAATACTTTTTGCTTTTTTTCACTGACACAGCTGGATCTGGATTATGATAGCCTTTCCTTCCAGAAACAAAACAAAATTGCTACCATTCTGCATCCAATATCCCCGGACATCTGCTGGAGTCAGAAGCTCATTGCTGGATGTGTATGAGCTTACACTAAAATCATCTCTATTCTTTCTCAGAAGAAGTACAATCTGTGAAAGTCCCAAACATGGGCACAGCATTCAATGCTTCCTATTTGAAGTACTCCAGAGGCCAGGGATTGGGCACAAAGAAACACAGTATTCCTCCTGTTCCCAGGCTGGACAAATGCATGGTCACTCTGTGACAGAAGAAACACTTGGCAAACATTCCCACCAGCAAAACTCCAACATCTGCAAACAGTTCCGAGTGAGCCCAGCAAAACCAAACATCAGCAGAGAAACACTGTCCTGTCTCTATTCAGCACACAGGGGGCTGAGGATAAAACCTGCCACCCCCAACGTCTGTGGGTCTCATCTCCATCACTAGGAGACGGATTCTCTCCTCATTATGCTGGTAGTCAACTTCTCCCTTTCTCTAAAGCACAGCACAGCCTCAAACAGCTCGCTCAGCACACAAACTAAAGTCAAGGCCATTCAAATCTATACAGTTCCAATTTATTTCTTGCACAGCATTTTTTAATGACGCCCCAACTCTTTCTAACTGGTTTTGTGGAGAGCTTGTCCTCCCCAGCAAACAAGGCAAGGCTGGAGCCTGGGAGAGCCCCTGGGAGAGCGCACCTGAGGGCATGGTTCTGGCAAAGACGAAGTTGGAAGCGCTGCAGCCGAGCGTGTCGGCCTCGTGGTTGCAGCTGTGAATGTCGATGCGGTACAGGGTGAAAGGCTGCAGGTGGGAGATGACTGTCCTCTCCTTGCCGTCCACCTTGGTCTCGAAGAAGGGGTACTCCACCTCGCTCTCCTCCGCGTCAGAGGCGTTGGTGAAGTGTTCGGTGCCGGTCACGTTCCTGTTCCGCGTGGCCAACGTGGCGTTGGCGATTCGGAACACGTCCCTCCGCTTCCGATCAGGCCTGCGGGGCACACGCACAGCTATGGAAAAGGTCCCTGTAGAAGAAACCCGCTTTTTCTCCAGCTTTAGGAGAACTGTGCAGAACATCCCTGGGAAACAGGGAACTGCTATTAAAAAAGCTCAATAAAGGAAACTGCAAAACAAGAGGGAAAGCGTCTCTCAGTCTGAACCTGACACACGTCAGCACATCCCATTTCTCTCTGTTTTGGTCAGGAACCAACCAAGACTCTGAAGCACCCCAAGACAAATGTGCAAACTTCTGACCTCATACCAAACAGCAAAAAAATGGCTTCCCCATTACTCAGTAAGCATCCTGGATTTGTATTTCATGGCAGTAATGTTGATGCTTAAAATAAAAATCAGATGTTGAAGGTTGGAAAACATTAGGAGAAAAAAACTGTTTTGAAGTTTGCTGGATTAGCAAAGGAAGTTAAGCCTACTAAGAGTTAGCTTTGCAGTAGTGATGAAATTACAGACCTCAGAATGTATTGCACTGAGAAAAGAAAGCTTGGAATGCAGCTGAAGACCATGAATGTTCACCACCACTCGGGTGGTTATCTGTGCATCTCTGCTTCTCTCACCCAAACAAAGGCTCTGCTGCAAAGGAACCATCCTCCTATGCGAGAAAACACAGCACTGATGTTGTGCAGAGCCAAAAGTTCAACGAGCAGCTTTGCCTTAGAGGTATTTGGGTGAAATCTAAGCAGAGTTAAAAACTTGGGGATTTACAGCAACTCAGCAAGTGCTGTGGTGGACAGGCCTGAGTAACAGCAGAAGCACCAAGACACCCTTAGAACCATTAGATGGTATCAAGTAACCAACCACATGGCCACGTGTTAGACCTGTCCCTTGGTCTGGTCTCAGGTCCAAGGCTGTTCTGCACCAACTACACAGGGCACTCTGGCTTTCCTGCTCCCCTGTCCAAGGTCTAAAGGAACACCCACATCTGGGAAGCAACACCCCAAGGGAGGCGAAGGAGAACGTAACAAAGTCACACCACAAAACCAGCCTGAGCTTGAATCCGATCCCTGCAGAAATCACTGCCCATATGGCACCCGGCCAGTGCAACAGGTACCAAGGACATGAGGTCTGACATCCCTCCCAGAGTAACCAACCAGGCAGAGGAGACCACCCCCAGACACAGCAGGCGGAGAGATGACTCAACAGGAGAAGTTAATTCACTGCCAAACACATCGTCTTAGCACATGCAGCCACAAGGCAGCTCGCTGCTCACAGAGCCAAAAACAGGCTCACTCTGTTCTGAAACCTTCTGGCAGAGGTTGGATGGGTTCTTTTTTTTTTTTTTTTAGGAGTTCACTACAGATTTTTCCAAAATCCTTTTACTACATCTTTGACACTCTCGGCCACCACATGAGTCATGGCCCAGAAATAAACAAAGGCAAGGAAAGAACTTCCTAAGTTAACAAGAAACTGTTTTAAGCAACATACAACTGAATGTCTTGTCACTTAAGTGAATTTCATAAGATATAAAAGTGTTTGTGCCTCCTCTACACTGGTATCTATGGAAGTTACTAAACCAATTTACCCTGCTTAGGATGAGCATTCACTTACTGCTTTAACTCAGCGCAAAGAACAAACTTTTGATCTGCTAAAACTTGGATGCCTCACACTGAACTGATGAACACTTGCACGGGTTGGGTGGTAAGAGCAGTGAAAATAAAAACCTCGTTTTCAACCAACCACAAAAGCATGTGCCAATGCCAGGACCCCAAAGACCTGACTTCATCACTGCTTTTGTGGGATGCATGAAGTTCCAGGTCTCTAGAGGTGTCTGGGAGTAGAGGGCAGGTACAGTCCCACCTTCCCTTTGGGGAAAAATATAAACAGACACGAAACTTGTTGGTGAAAACTGCAGTCCAAGCAGGAAGAGACGAAGAGCTGCAAGATAACCACAAGGCAAACAGGATTAAAATATCAAGAGGTTTGACACCACTGCTTTCGGTCAAGGCAAAAAACAAGCATCCAAGGAATTAAGACCAGAGATAAAAACGTGAAAAGTCATCTCCTCTACTTAAGGAGAGGAAGGAAGAGAAATGCAGGAGACAAATTAAAAATAACACTATAAAAAATTAAATCGCATTACAAAAGAAGAAAAAAGAGGGGGCCATTTAGCAGAAAGTCTCACTGTTCCTCATGGCAATTTTAACGTTACTTCTCAGACTACACACCGAGCCTGTCTCATCCTGCTCAGTAGAGAAACAAAACATGAACAAAAACAACTCCTCCTCTGGTTCTGTCTCCTCAAGGCTAAGCAGAGTCCTGGTGTTCGAAATGCACCACAGCAGTGATACACACGGGGTCATCCAGAACTGCACGAGAGATTAGATCAACAGGCTGCTTGAACAATCATAAAACCACCCAGAAAATACTTCCACTCTGTATTAGACGCTGCAACTCTTGTTGGATTTCCTGGAGACAAGTAAAACACTGGAAACAAATACTACTAGTGAGGTTTGCATTAACACATTAATTAACTTCTGCCTTGGGAGAGAGAGAAACAAAATTGACATCAACAAGTAACAAACTGCTTGGATTTGTCCCATGGAGATGTCTCACTATCTCGTAATCTTTAATTCCCTGACATACAGTCACTTCAAAGTTGCTTGGCTGTGCGGCTATGGCTGAGTGTTGAACCTGATCTCTCCCTGCTGTCACAAAACACCCTCATGATAGTAACGTAAGGAAAAAGGACAACCTTTCAGGAAAGCTCTGTGAACTCATCACTTTATTTGTTACTGTCTGAGCTCAAGGTTCTATGAGGTTTTTTGGGAGAGTGGGGGCAGGAATGCAAGAAAATGTGAGAGAAGATAACACATTTTAAATTACAAAGCTTCGGGGAAATTAAAAAACTCCTTTGCAACAGGCTTTCAAGTAGTTCAGACCTGACACGTGTCTTTCAAAACTCCTTGCTGTGCTACTCCATAGAGTCCGAAATCAGATCTCAAGATTTCACATTGCTCAGGAGTTACATCATGGCCAGACACGGGGGCTGAAACTTCCCTGTACCTGATCTTTGCTGCTGATTCTCAGCAGCAGCAGAGAAACACCACACAAGGTCAGCCCCAAAAGCTAAATGTGACCCAGACAAAGCTCAGATAAGATCCTTCCCACCTCCAAAGACAGGTAGTATTTAGTCTCTCATTTTTTGGATAAAGCTAAGAAGCTCTGCCAGTATCGTAGCCCCAACCTCAGCAAGTCAATCCAACACATGGTTGAACTGAGGACCAAAAAAAATCACAATGGAGAGTGATAGAAACCAGTATTAATGAGCAGAAATGCCACACCTTAGAGTTCTCAAACCCAGGACTTGCCCAAAAACTTCCCCTGCCAGAAGAGAGAATGAGGCAAAATGCATGACTGAGATGTGACTGTGTATGAACTGCAACAGAACAGCCACACAGTGTGTGCCCGGCCCAGCATCCCATTACCTAAAGTACAACAGTTTACCTGAAGGATAAATTGGAAACTCAGGATCAAAATCACCAATTAATTCACTAGTATCTATTTGTGTTGCAGCATAAAATCATTACTATTCCACTTAACACATAAGCAGGTATTTATCATGGCAGGGAAGAAATATTTAATACTTCTCTGCAGCACAAACCCAGGAAACCAACAGGCCCTTTGCAATTAGTGCAGTGAGAAAGGTAGAGCAGTTTCAATTCTGTGAGGTGACTATGCCCTGAATTTCAAAGGCAAATAAATCTTCAGATTAGGGACACAAGCACTTAAATGGCTGTTTAGAGAAAGATCAAATCTGAAACCCTTTGTCTGCACCGTGTTGCTCATCTCTGAAACCCTTAGAGACAAAGAAGTCCTTCAGTAACTCTTGAGTCTGAAAAGAAGCCATCAGTGAAATCCTTGATCGATACAGGTAAGAACCCTTACTATGGGCTAGAATTGGAAGAAAAATGAAAACTAGCAAATAAGAGAAACTGCAAGGTAAAGTTGCAGATTATCTCACACAAAAGGAAAGGTAATGTTTGTGTGTCTCAGATGTTACCCACACAACCATCAGCCCCACTTCCAAAGGGAAGTGTCCAAAATCCATTACCTGGGGACAAAGATGGAGTTGTGAAGGAAGTTCTCAAAGACTTTCCGGTACTCTGCTTCCTCCTTCTCAGCTTGCTTTTCTGCCTCTGTCTTGGGACAAGCACAACAAGGTCCTTTTTCTCCCCCGCAGCCCTCTGGCTTGGTGGGCTCAGTAGCTTCTTCTGTGTCAATGGTCCCATCAGCGTATCTTCGAATTGGGACTTTATCTTAAAAGAAAAGGACAGAGCTTGTTTCTTTTCTCTCCAGATCACTGACACAGTGACAATCCATGTTTGAGCCATGTTTATTCCTTAGCACCTGCCAATGAAGTCCCAGGCACTCCAGCACACCAGGTGTGGCTCTCCTACCTTTGGAGCAGTAGTTGTGTCTGTACAGGTAACTGTCCTGAGGCTGCTGCTGCCAGCGCACGATGTAGTAGGAGAGGTTGCCGTTGGGAAGAGAGGGGGGGTTCCATTTCACAATCAGCTGGGATGAAGAGTTGGATGCTGAAATAACATCCAAGGGAATGGATGGCACTGGGGGAAGCAAAAAAGAAAGAAAAAGAAAGGTATTTAAACCTAGAGCATTCTACAGTGCATTTCCAATCCATCTCTGTACTGCAAGGAAAAACACCATCCTTTTTCAAACACAGGATTTACTACTTATGCCCCACTAACAACAGTCACCAAGGGTTCAACCACAACCATGTACAGCCCCAATCCAAAGCTGTACTTAAAATTCACCCTTACCAATGGAACAAAGTCTAAAACTCTAACTCCAAGGAACTCTCATAGTTCCCAATACTGTCTGAAAAAATGAGTTTTAATTCAAATTTTAATGCTGCTTCCATAATCACTGAAACATGTAGCATTATGCACGCCATCTGCACACATATTCCACTTCTGTATCAACAACAGAACTTGCACAACCATACACCAATCACACCTGCAGCATTATCACCCCAGAGCTCAGCAACTCACCTGCAGCATTGGTTCGTATATATATAATTTCACTTTTTGCTCCATGAATGTGATGGTTTTCCATCATCGTGAGGGTTACAGCCTTGACATAAATGGCATATTGAGTCCAAGGTTTCAATCCCTGCAGTAGAATTCCAGGATTGTTCTCTTTGTTCGGTGGCAGGTCAACATCAACCATGTTCCAGCTGTTGGAGCCACACGCATCCTGCCCATCATACTCTGTCACATTTTTGAATGGTCTGAAATATGCAAAGAAAAAAAGTAGCACAAGTACTTACTTTCTCCTAAAAATTGTCACATATGTCTGAGAGTGCCTCACTTCAAAGTCACTCAATGGAACAAATAAAGCTTACTTGTTTTTCCATAGCAGAGTAACACAGACTAAAATCCATATTTTTCCAAGCAAAATTCAGAGTTCAGCTTTAGCTTCAGATCTTACCTTCAGTCACCAGTAATAAGGCAACTTTCTCTACGAAAACACTGTATTTGTCTATTTTGTTATCCAAAACAGGCAGTGAAATGCTTCAGAGATTTCAAACACAGGCAACTCAAACCAGGTATTGACAGTGGGTAAGTCTGTCACCATAAAGACCCCAAGTTCTGTGACTGGCCCTGACCCGTCCAGCAGGCTTTTCTCCCTTTTATATCCACACAACACAAACACACTTACAGAGTCATACAGTTTTCAGAAGCTGTAACACTGGTGCAAGGGCATATAAACTCTTGTTATTAATAACTACAGAATTAACAGCACTGAGTTTACTGCACCCTAATCACAATAACAGTCTTTTTCAAGCAATGCTGGACATTTGCAGTGATTTGTCTTTCCGTGTTTTGCAGCTTTGTTCTGTATATCATCACCCACATTCTGAGCCTCCCTTTCACACCTCCAAACTGCTTGGAGAATTATCTGTGTGCTCATTTAGGGTTTTTTATTATTTTAAATCTGAGACATTGCAAGGATAAGTAAAGGCAGAGGCACCTCCCAAGTAATTTGGATTTCCCCAGTAACTGCCTCACACCCTCATTATCAGGAGATACTAATGCAGAAAAAACCCAAAGCTGGATAGCCTGAATAACCCAAACCCTGAGCAGACAAGTCATGCAGGTGACAGGGCAAACTCCTGTTCTGTGACATTCTGCAGTCAGTTCTATGACTAGGGAAGGAAAATACCCCAGTAAATGTGACAACTTACAAAGATCTCCAAATCATACCCTTGAAAACAGCCAAGCCATCCATCCATCTTTCTTTTTTTTTTTTTTTCCAATTTGCAACTTCCTGATGCATTTGCAATCCATTTGCGGGCTTTATTCAAAAAAATCCTCTTTTCCAAGGAGACTTGTGCTCCACCGAGGAAAGAATTTGAACAGAGGCAGGACTTGGGGATGAAATACGTAAACTGGATGAGCCCTCCAGCAGTAGGAACAGAACTGGCTGCTCTCATTAGTCCCTGACGACATCTACTTACGCTTCCTTGTAGTAAACAGTGAAGCTGATGAGGTCTCTGTAATCTGGAGGGCGATACCGCTCCCACGTCAGTTTAATCCGATTCTTGAGCGTAGTATTGGAAACAAAATGCAGAATTTTGCTTTCACCTGCAACACAAAAGGACAGGACATGACAGAGTTTGTATCACAACAATCTGTCAGATTTTGCTGTTCCTCAGGTGTCAGTTCTAGCCAGTGAGCCTTTCTAGCAGCACCTATGACAGCACAGGATCCAACAAGCCCTTGTGCCTACACAGCTTCCTTTTTCATCCCACATTCGAATACTTAAGGGCAAGTAGTGACCTCGGCAATCATTTTAGAATATGCTGGAACTACTTGTTAGTAATTTTTTTGAAACAGGTTTTCTTCTAATGCATCATCAGAAAGCTCTTGAAAAGCAGTTCAGACTCTCCCTGAGTGAGGAACAGGGGTGCTGTTTATCCACAGGACTGGTTTGGAAGCACCAAATTCATCATCTACCTCCAAAGCACGTGCAGAGCAGTAACCAGCCTCTGTGTTCTCACTCTCCAGGACAACTTCTGACAACTACAATTTGGTTTTCTGGAGAGTGAACAACACGGAAAGGACAAAGGAGTTTACATTCCTATTCATGGGAGGCTGGACCAAGAACTCCACAACTCAGTTCATATACAGCACAACCATTTGATGGCAGCAGCTTCCAGCTACTCTTCTGAACGGGCCTGGATGGAAGCCCACAGCTTTGAAATGAATGGCTTCCCACTACCAACTCACTGAGCTTTCCAATCCAAAACAAAATACCATTTAAAAAACTTAATTCTTGGATGAGCCAATCGTGTTCTGTCAACTGTGAGTTAGTTTCTAACGTTCCATAGAAAGCTCTGAAAATAATGGGGTTTTCACCCTCGTGTACACTGGCACTGTTGGTGCTATCTTTGCAAAGGCAGTTTTAGCTTTTGTTGATTCTTTTCCCCTTCTCAGAGTCAGAAAGCTTTCTGTACTGGTTTCTTAAAAAAGGAGGCAGTGGCTGGCACTGGCCTCCGTGGTAGTAAGGCCTGGCTGTGTGTCTGTAACTCCTCCAGGACTGCGAGGCTTTGCCCCATTGAATGTGCAAAGAATGGAGGGTGCTTACAACAAGGATCTGGGCCATCTGCGCGTACCCATCGCGCCTAAAGAGACATTTAGCAGAGTACGTGTCCTAGTTTTGTAAATACCATCCACAACAAGGGGGCTTGACTTACACACAAGATCCATTTTAATTTACTCTGCTCCAAAAACACCATAAAGGAAAATGAAAGGAAAAATGCACAGTCAGTTTTAAGAGCTAGAGGTGAAATTTCTAAGCATTCTGTTGTCTCTGTTCCTGGCTCATGGTTTGCTTTTACACACACTGGTTACACCTGGAGACCTGATGTGCAGCCCACAGAAGCCAAAAGAGGGTTTTCCAATAACTGACCACTGCGGATTCCAAAACCAAATGCAGAGACTCTCAATTCACAAGTAATTGGAATATATAACACAGAAAACTGATTTTACAACAAGCATTCCCAGAAACAAGGTACAATGTTTGGCAGAAGCTGAATGTAACAGAACAGTTTGGTTCAGTGTCAAGGCGATTGTTCAGGAGCATCCTTAGTATCAAGGAGGAGCTGATATATGAGAGAGGAAAATATTTATAATGATGCACAATTATGAAGGAGACTGAGAAACTGCTATTTGTTGGATACACCAAACCACTGGATTTCATTCCTCATTTCCCAGATGTGTTCCTATTGT
Organism: Grallaria varia; assembly: GCA_013396735.1. Classification (NCBI taxonomy): domain Eukaryota; kingdom Metazoa; phylum Chordata; class Aves; order Passeriformes; family Formicariidae; genus Grallaria; species Grallaria varia. The sequence continues at coordinate 910,599 of VWZG01010608.1, forward strand.
TAATGCTGCTGCTGTCACACAACAGGGAATTTGGGAAGCAGTCACCTCCTAGAGATGGGTTTCACAGAAGAGGTGGGGACTATGTAACCACATTGTTTTCCACATGTGCAAATCCACCTTCACAGCTACAGTTTAAAACCAGAACAAGCAGAATGTCTGAAATGCTCTTAAAAATTCTAAACTCTAAATACTGCAGTGTTGTGTTGGGATTTTCTTGTCACACCCTCCTGTGCAGTTTGCCTTGAGATTTTTTTTGTTTTTTACTTACAAGAGGCTCTTTCCCCATTGTTTCTTGGATTTATATCTCCCTTGCTCTGTCTTCCCTTGGTTCCCGAAACTTCCTCCATACGGTAAATCTCAGAAACACACAGTTTAGGATTAAAGGCAAAGTACATTTTCCCCTCACTGATCGTCAGGTTATGATGGTTCCAGTCCCAGAGCTGCTGAAGATTGTGGTTGTCAAGCACATAGAAGGAATAATTCCTAGAAGAAAGTTTTTGAAGGAAAAATATTAGTTTTAATTCATAGCTAATCCCAGTGAAGAATACCTTCATATAAGAAAACTTTAAAGTACTGTGTTTCCTCTTACTTTTCCCTTGTTCAGCAAAGGGGCTGCTTCTCTCCCAAGGAGCAAGTTTTCCCTGAATGCTCCTGGGGCAGGGAAATGACTAGCACAGGACTCCGAGGGTGACACCCCACCATCTATAGCCCACTCCAACATGTGTTCTAACAATTGCACAGGAGCTGCTCTGAGAAATAAAAATTCACATCCTCCCAACAGCAGCTCTCTGCACTGGGAGCAGTAACCTTAGAGAGCCGGTGCAAGGAAAAGCCTGCTGCAGTTCTGACAATAAAACACCACCATTAACACAGCTGTCTTGCTTGTGTTTACAAAGGCAACTCTACGAGTTTGCACAGTGAGATTTCCTTGCCTCTCTTAGTTTACCTCTTGGCCCAATAAAGATTTCCTATGCCATGCCAAGTACGGTTGCACCTGTACATCAACACCTGACAGCAAACAGTTGTATTGACTGCACAGGGCCCATGTTTCAAAGGCCAGGACCAAACACAGGCAGCTGTGCTGAGCCCACTCTCTAAACACAGCCATGGAATGACACGTGCATCCTTTATTTCCACAGGGGAGAGAAGAAAAGGCACATCAAGAACTGGAGTATCTGGGAGGGCACACCAGGCCCTCAGCACTGATGAGCCTCTGGGATCTGCAGTTGGAAACAAACCCCACTGTTGAGCCAGTGTTCTTCCCAAGACAGACAGGGCAGGAGGAAGAGCTGCCCTTTCACTCTCTTTGTCAGATGGTGGAATTTTAAGAATTTAAGGCTGGCCAAATGCTTAGTTTGAGAGAAAGAGGGAGGTTGTGAAGAATCCCTTATGTTTTAGCTTTATCCAGTCAGGGCAGACAAATCAGACACAAACAACTTTTCTCATGACCCTCCCCCCCACCTTTTCTTCTATGATTTCCCAGAATTCTTCATTTGATTGTTCTGTCATTATGGAGGAGGACTGATTTCCCTCAGAGAACGCTGGTTTAAACTTGGTATGGCTACCTGATGCAGGAAAAGAAAAGATCAAGGCAGTCTGCTGAAGGACCACCACCACACATTCTGTGTCCATAAAAACTTTTGCCTTGACAATCTTTTACCATCACAGGAAAGCAGGAGTTATGTACAGCAAAAAGTATCACATGTGGAGTAATTATAGAAGCAATATAATCCACAGCAAACATTTCAAGGGATCAGCTTTGCTCTTCCTGACCAGTCTTTTGTGTGCTTGGTAGCTAATTCATTAACATTTCAAGGAGTTGCAAATAATTGCAACCTGCAATCTGTTTTGTACTAGTTGAGTCACTTCCAGTTTCACTCCCTGATTAGTAAAGCTCAGGTTTCCTTTCAGCTGGCATTCTCCAAAAAAATCTGCTAAAAGCCAAAGAACTGCACGGAAAGCTGATTGTTTCTGAAGACCCTCTTTTCTCAAATAGAGCAAAAAGAACAAATAAAACCAGTTCATCGATGTAAAGAATCCCCCTAGAGAAACCTAAAGTGAGGAGTAACAGCAAAGTTACCATAAAATACCTGCAGCGTACTCAATTTAATATGCTGATTTGGACAGCAACAGAAACGAGTGACACAGCAGAGGTGAGAAATGCTGCATGTTAGATGAAGAGAAGACTCTATAAATGACATGTGAATGTTTTGTAGGAGCAGTTTCCTATTCAAGTGAAATTGCACCTGCAAATATCTGAGCACTTACCCATCCACCTGCTCCTCTCCCAAAATATACCGCAGGTTCTTCAGGAAAGACAGGGAGACCAAAGCATGCGAATGACGGATCTTCACATACCCCGTTACGGTCTCAATCAGACCCATAAAATTCTCCAGTTCTGAGGCGATGTTATCTACAGCAAGAAATGGTAAATCTGTTATTAAAAGATTCTCAGCTTTGATTGATACTCTGCTTAGAGCAGTATTACCTCAGTAAAACTAAATGTTTGTATTTGTTGCTTATGAAAATGAGACACTGGTTTTCCTCTCCCAGGAACAGTTGCCAGATGATTGAAGGGCAAAATAAAGCCACAGAGTAACAGGGGGAAACCAGTCTTGCTTTTCCATACTGGAATACCTGCTTTTTCCATGGGCATTGCACCCCAAAGCCAGCACCAAATAGTGAGCCAGCATTCTGGCAGGGTTGAAAAGACCCTTGTTAAATGTACCCATCAACGAGACTGGAATTGCTGTTTGGGTACGGAGCAAAGCTCAGGCAGGAAGCTCCAGTGGAAAACATGGAACGAGACTGGAGATGGAGAGGTGGGGGCATGTTACTGGTGTGCTTGGGGCACAGGACATTGCTCTCCATGACCTAAGAAGCTCTGGCTACAAAACTGGGAACGCTTGATGAAACAGCAAAGATAAAACCATAGGGATGTGCTCATGCCATAGAGAATGTTCCACACAATTCACTGAAGGGGATTTTCTATGACAGATTATTAAAATGACCACAGAGAAAGCCCCGCTCATGGGTACTTCAGCACCCTGTGAACTGTCCCTGCCCAGCTCTGCAACACCCCATCCTTCCTGAGTTCAGGCTTTGCCATCCTCACCTCCAGCAATCCCTGTCCACGCCCACTGCCTGGTGTCATCATCCTGCCAAGTTACAGAGCAGTGCGAGGGGAATTTTATTAAGACTTGGGATGGGAGGAGCTGCTAGAGGGTATCTGCTGCCATAAACACACTGAAGTCCTAACATGGCTGGGAAGCCCAGCTACCAAACACCAGTGGTTGGTCCCCCCACCAAATAATGCTCTTCAGCACTCTAAGAGAATGCTTACATAAAATGAAACCCCCACCACCACACTTGCCACAGGTAACTAAAACACCTCCCATAAGAGAAGATTGTACTTGTAGCAGTGGGACCATGAGTAAAATAATCCACAGGCTGCTGTTACTGAACTTTGAAGCTTTCATTCAGCAGGAGGTAGGGAATCAAATAGATCTCAGTCTTCCAACCTTATTCATGAAACCAAAAGGGACCTTCCATAGGGAGATACATGTCCAATAAAAACTAACAGTGATTTTTACTCTGCTTTTAAGAGCTCATCAGCTGTCAACACCTCCCAGCCTGATGAATCACTGCTCTGACAAATTTAATCCAGAGCTTGTTCAAGACATGTGACAAGCGTGGCCAGCTCACTAACGCTGACCATCCAGCAGCACAGTGTTAGGTTTAATATTGGCTTGCAGCATCCTGGATTCCACATTTTACCGAAACACCACACCTTGCCTTAAAAAGTGGGGATATGCAGCCTCAGTGCCATGTGACAAGTTACTTACCCACCCAGATGCAAAGACTTTCAACTTTTCCACCTTTCTGGGCCTTTATTATGCCATTGGGGCTACTGCTCATCTAACTGCCTAATCCTGGTTCCTTGTCCTGCCAAAAAAAACTAACCAAAATACCAACTCTCCCTGGGGCTGAACACCTATTCCACGGGTGCCAGAGTGGGCCAAATCAAACAGAAGCTGCGCTCTGGGGCCAGAGAGCTGAGTTTTTAATGTTCCTGTCATTACGGTGACAGCAAAAGGAAACATGAAGAGCAGCCTTCTCCCAGGTTCGGGCAGAGAGGGCCATCACTTACTGCCACGGCGGATGTTGATCAGCAGGTTCCCCTTGAGGATTGTGCATCCCTGCAGCATTTGTGCCGACGTGACCGAGTCAATGGTCTTCGTTTTCCCGTCCTCGCAGATCTTGGGGCAGGGCCCCTCGCAAGGGCTGCAGAACATGCTGCTGGGATGGAAAGAGAGACTCCAAGTAAGCACCTGTGCGCAACTGAGTCCACAGACTGCTCTGGGCTGAGCTTTGTACCTCTGGCCTGTAGGGAATGAATGTCAGCTTCTGGAAGGTTCTGTGGTCCTTCCAAAGTCAAAGGCACTTCAGGTAAAACCCAGTGCCCTTGCATTTGTTCATCTACTCTGATTAACTACCCCAGAGCCCCCTCCCTGCTCATTTATGCACACAGCCTTCTCAGTGCGATGAGTTTTCATGCTAATCCAGGCACAACTTCCCAAAATAGGCCTGGCCAAGAACTGGAGATGGGAAAATACTGTTCACATTCTTATAAAGCTGTCTGTCTCCATGCCCTTTAACCAATATTTAAAGCTCAGCACCAGGGAATTCCGTGCTCCTGGCCATTTTAACTCAGAGACACAACTGTAGGGGCACAGTCAGGAGGGACGTGGAGAAAGTGAGCAATTAGTCACCACTTCTTACAGCTTAAGAGGCATTAAAGCAGGAAGTTTAAGCAAACAGAAGGTTGTGTCTTGATGCAAGGAAAACTAATTGACAACAGGAATTAGGAGAGGTAGGACAGAAGCCTAGGCAGGTTTAAAATGGGTGATAGAGATGGAAAGAGAACAGGTCACCACTGACTGTAAAACATCAAGACAGACACAGCCCCAAACTCAGAGAAACCAGATTGCCAGAAGCTGGGAGGAAACACTGAGGCACAGGCTCACTTCTGTTTCTTACACTCACAGGCACTCAGAGGCATTTTTAGTGGCCAAATTCAAGAAGCAAGAACTCAGGTCAGCCCAAGCCTTTGGCTACAGCAAAGGCTCCACATTCTACTGCCTGCATATTCATCTCAAAATTGGAAACTGCACAGAATAGGCACTCTGACCACTCCTGGTAAATGTTTTTCCTGATTCAAGGTAGTTTTTTTTTTCCAATTTATTCTAGCACTTTCCTTGGTATTTCATGATTACTTAAGACACAGTGTCACTTTAGAGAGGAAAAGTAAGAACAAAAAAACCAAACTCAGCTTCAAAGACAAAAGCTTCTGCTGACAACACTGATGGACTCGGACTTAGTATTTATTCTTTTAGAAAGAAACTGAACCCACTCTCTTCTGAGGCTTAAAGAAACATGCAAATTGATAACAGTCTTCCATGCATAAACCATAACAGGAAAAAAAAAGCTCCTTTTCTTAGCAGCAAGCCCCCATTTCCAAATCCTGCACTGTAACATGCCACAAACCACTAAAAGCTGCAGACACAAGAAAGAGATTTCAACCAAATGTACAAAGGACACTGGCAATGCTTTCCATTTGCAACTATTTGTTAACAGCTCCTCTGGGGAGGAGAACATTGAGCAGCCTCGAGTCACATCAGCCTCTGCAGGGAGTGCAGCACCGAGGTAAGGCCGTGCACGGCAGCGGCTCCAACCCCTGGTGCTACAGAGCTCCAGGAGACAGGAAAAGCAGCATTTCTCAGGTGAGCACCTGGATTTGGGCAAAGCTGCTGGTATCCAAATGTCAACCGGAGCCTGCCTTGAAGGGTCAGATGACACACAACTGGTGCAGGCGTCATCACTACCACCCTTCCAAAAAACCCAAGAGCCTACAGAGACATCTTTTTAACACAGTACTGACGCACTGTGAATTTTAGCACACTGACCATGCCTCCCTCAAAGTCCATGACTTCCAAGGGTCAGCAGGCAATGAAGGGTGCTTGCTTAAATCACTGGCAAATTATCAAAACTCATAAGTACACATCATTCTTGCTGTTAGAATTAAGTAACAGCAGGTGACTCTCTTGTAAGAAATTATTCTGTGCAATATTTTGGCTGCTGCATTACTTTTGTCACCATCTATACGATCATGCCCTTCTAAAACACTTTTATTATTGTCCGGAAATAGCGGGGAAAAAGGAAAATAAAATTAAATGCACTGAAGGGTACACCTGTCTGAAATGCAGGCACACATGAAGCAAATAATATGCAAAAGGCAAGATAACTCCTCCAGTAATGTGTGTGATAATGGTCATTGGCCAACTCCACCCTTGTGTTCCTGGGCCTCAAGGAGAGAGTAACAAAATGAGAGTGCAGCCCTGGCTCTGCACTGCAGTGACCTCCTCCAGCCCTTCCCAAGAATCAGAGGCCGTTGACAATGCACAGGACCACACGCACCATCGGAGCCTTCAGCAGTGAGTTCACCTAAGCCAGGCTCCCCCAGGAAGCCAAATCCCCACAGTAAGTCACAGAATCATAGAATCAACTGGGTTGGAAGAGACCTCAGAGATCATCAAGTCCAAGCCCTGATCCAACACCACTATGATTACCAGATCATGGCACTGAGTGCCACGTCCAGTCTCATCTTAAAAACCCCCAGGGACAGTGAATCCATCACCTCTTTGGGCAGCCCATTCCAACACCTGATTGCTCTCTCTGCAAAAAATTTCTTCCTGATATCTAATCTAAACCCCCCATGGCAGAGTTTAATCCCATACCCCCTTGTCCTCCCTTCTGCCACAAGCACCTCGCCCCACAGGCTGGGTGGGGAGTGGAGAACCCCACCAGGGGTGCGTGGCCTGGAGCCCCCCAGAGCTGTGTTACCTCTGGCTGCCGTTGCGGATGAACCCGGAGGGGCACTCGGCCATGCACTCATCGTTGTGGATCACGAACTTCTCGTACTCGCTGGCGTCCGTGGCGGGCACTTTGGAGCAGAACTCCCTGGTGACGCAGCGCCAGCCCTCGAACTTGTAGGTGTTGGGGGGGCAGGTGGGCATGCAGACACCCTCGTAGTAGTAGTTGCGGCAGGCCACGCACGCAGTGTTGTTGTCCGGGGCCGTGCAGCTCCCCAGGCACTCGGGGTGGCAACACTCGTTCTGGTCGGTGCAGGCTCGCTTCCCGCACGAGCTGGGGCACACTGCGGGCAGAGAGCAAGGCAGGGTCAGGGCAGGGCAGCACCAAAGCAAGGACCTTGTACAGCTCCACCACACCTGGATTCCCCGGGTGCCGGAGCATCGCTGGAAAAAAAACCCCACACCCCAACCCACCAGCGTAAAAACCATTCTTGTAAAAAATTCTACTTTGCTCAGTTTTAGTATCTTTTTTCTCAGATCAAATTTGTGACGTGAACCAAATAAGTAATAAAGAAAACTGCTGAAAGCAAGATCAACATAAGGATAATGGAAACAGGCAGCACTGGAACCTATTCCACAGCCCTAGGATTACAGATAATTTTTTTTTTTATTTTGGCATGCTGACTTATTGTCTTTCTAAGCATTTCTTGTCTTTCCTATTCGTACTTCAAATTGGTCTTTCACTGGCAAGAAAACAAGCTTCCTTCAAACAACTTAATTACACTTGTAGAAAGAAGCAGAGCTCTACTGCAGCACACATGGTTAGGCTGACCCCAGAGTAGCATCCCAATGTTGCTTATGTGTGCAAAATGCGGTTTAATAAAGTATCAAATCATCATCCACATCAAATACCGAGGAATTATGGAGCTACTATTTTCCCCTGAAGAGCGTAACAGAATTCTGCCTTATCCTCAAATTCTGGGTTCAGAGAACAAAATATGAAAGGGAGATAAAAAAGAAAAGGGGGTACAAATTTATGGAGACATTTCGTTTTATGTGAAAGCATTTCAGCTTGGAAGACACGAACAAAGAGCGGAATCCTCAGCAGCAGAGCTCACCACTGTTAGATCAAAAGAAGTGGCAGCATTATATTTATGTAACAACAGCATTTTGATTACAGCACTGTATAGCCTTTTAGCCACACGAGCCATGTGCCAGAGGCTCTGGAAACACACGGACTGGAAATCTGGTTTGCATTTAGGAGTTGTTTGCCACTTTCTGACTTAGCTAAAAGCACTGCACCAGCAACAGCAGCAGAAAACTGAGTTTCAGTGGGGCCACTGCATTGAGATCCAAGAGAACCATGACAGACATTTAAACAGAATGATCTGAGCAAAGAGCAGAGAACCAGGAAAGAAGTTCATATCCCACAATGAACACGGAAGCAGATGATGAAACTGTACCAGTTTCACACAAATCCTGCATTGTGATTTCTTTCATTTGCAGCTACGGTGTTGTTTTAATGCAGGACTAAACACCCTAAAACCTTGATGCCGTCCCTCTTCCCAGAACAAGGTCCAGGCTGTCCAGTGTGTTTTTCTAATGCCACTGAGCAGAGCATCATTATCACAACACAGGACAAAACACAGGACAGTGCTATTAAGCAATAATAACACTAATAATAATTCTCTCCCCACAAAAAGCCCACAAACAAAAAAAAATCCAACCCCACTGTTCGTAGCTCTGCATCAAGGACCTTGACACCTCACACAGAGTTTTGGTTATTACAAGAACCCATTTTCTCACAGCTTTAAGGGAGTGCCCACCTTGCAAGGGACATGTCAAAATGCCATCAGAGAATTTTGCATTTCTTATCAAAATGATTCTGTATTGACCCAGATTAATTTCAATCACCTTTTTTTTTAAAAAGGATGGAAATGTGAGAATATGAGAATAAGGAGGTGGGACAGCCAGTGCCTGTCCAGGTAGCACAAGTACCACACAGAGGCCCAATGAAGACAATTTTTGCAGAGCCAGTCACCTGTAAGACTGCAGAGAGCAGGAATGCAGAGGCAATCACTGCTAAATAATGCATCGTGTAAAGATTTTTTTTCACCTCTTGAGAGGGGAAAAATACCCATACACACCAAACCCTTACACCAAAATAGGATACACACCTGCGTGCATGTTTTTTGTTTTACTATAATCTGCACCAGTGTAAAAAAGTCTGCCCAGATGCCACCCTAGGAAGGCATCACAAATTGCCTCTCACCCTAAAGTACACAGGACTTGTATTTGCCACTACCAAGGGATTAAAAAAAAAAAATTAACTAAATGAGTATGTCTTGCTAGCAGATGGACTGCTGTGCTGAGTGGGTGCCAGAACTCAGATTTCATGTGGTAGCTACATTTCCAGTTCAAAGCCCTATGAAAAAAAAACCCCAAACATCATCCCCCCCCATCCTTCCACAAAGTTCATTACTAATGCGTTGATTAACTCCGCGATTTTCTGTTTTCATCTGGACAATTTGCTGAAAAACAAATACTACCACATTAAGGGTTGAGACAAACATAGCACAGCAAGCCTGAGTTTATTCATTCCTGGGAAAGACTCCTGTATTCCCTTAATGCCTCTGCCATTCATGAGCAGTCTGCTATAAAAATAGGATTCCCTGCATCTCCTGGTAAATCTGCTGACTCTCGTCTACAGAAATATCAACTGGAGCACAGAAGGATACACAAGTTCACACGAAAAAGGCAATCAGTGGAACAGGTTTTCAAAACTATCGTAATATTTTAATCGCAACCATTTTAGCACAAACTCTTGAAAACTTTTTAAAGATTATTTTATAAAAGCTCAGCAACCTCACTCTTCCCTCAGTCCTATTTTCTGCTTGTTCCTGCTAACGTTGGCAGACTTTTCAGCCTGGAGACAATATGAGTATCCTGTTTTTTTGAAGAGGCAGAACAAGAACTTCTCTGTGTGTGTGTGTGGGACACATTATCAACAACAGAAAGCCTTATCTGCCTCACCCGGCGGTCCCCCCAGATACCCCTGTTCCAAAAACCTTACCAAACAACGCTGGCTGACCTCACTGTCCAGCCCCATCTGTCCTCCCCCCACCCTCCCAAACTGTGCTACATTTGTACCAAAACACGTAAAACGCAGGTTCCAAAATACTTTGGCCAAATAAAAAAGCACCCTGAAATATTTTGGATAACTTGTTGACTTTAGTCCGCAGGAACATTAAAGACACAAACAGAAGCAAACAGAGCTGACGTCTGGGGACAACATTATCAGCCAGTGCCTTGGTCCATGAAGGCTGATGACTGCACACAAAAAACCCCAACCCCTCCAAAAAAGTCCTTGCTGACAAGCCCAAGGGCAAAAAATACTTCATTGTCATCACATGGAGATACCAAAATAATGGACAATATCAGAGACCTTGGAGGGCAGCCATGGGAGAAGGAAGTCAAAGCAAGACCCGGAGAAGGGCAGACTCTTAAGCATTTTAATAGAGAGATGCTGAGGCTTGACTAGACCAGTGCCCATTTACATTTAGGGAGTGAAAGTCCTGTCAGACCATCAGATCTCCAGAGAAGGACAGTAAAGGGTTCCAGCAGCCACAAATCAAATTTACTGAAGCAAGCCCAACCACAGTACTTTCTTTGACCATCCATGCTTCACCTTCTGTCTGAGTTCCTCAACTGAGTTTTCCTTGTCAACAAAATCAAGGAGACTTTCCAAGTACTATGAAGATCTTACAATCACTCGCAAAAAAAGGCAAAATATTTCATTCCAAGATGCCCATTTACTGAGCAAATCAGATTCAGACTTGACATACAGAAAAGAAGACACCTCAAAACTAAATGCAAATATCTTAGAAAGAAGTGGAGCCTCAAAAGAACCTGACTCAGTGACTCGTTAGTCTCAATTAAAACCCCCAAGATGCCTAAAAAGACCAAACAAAAATGGCAAGAAACAATTGTGTATTTGCAGCCATTCCTTTCTGGCCAGGCTCAGTCCAAGGAGGTGGCAGTAAGTTTGGCTGACATCTGATAGCTCCCTGCTCTGTGAAACATGCACCGAGCCGGCACTCGCCGCAAACGCTCTGCGCCGACATCGCGGCTATTGTAGAGTCCGGGCACACAAAAGTGTCCTTATCTCCGAGACGCTGTGACTTCAGCAAAGCTGAAACACAAAAATCAGGTGAATAAACAACCAGTCACAGGGAGTGAAAACGCAGCCAGAAGAGGAAGACTCCTGGCAAGCGGAGGCGCCGGCCCTGGCCAAGGATGGCACCATGCCAGTCACATGCGGGCGAGCAAAAGGTTGCCAAGCGTGGGATAAATATTTTTTAAAGATTCTTTCTCTCCCTCTAAAATGGTATTTGTCTCTTTTTTTTTTTTCTTTAATGCTGTTTCTGCTTCTTCAGAGCATCCTTCATGTAAAATGATGTTTCAGAGGAAAAAAAAAAAAAAAGGGAAAAAAAGTCCCTAATTCTGAGCAGAGACCAGGGGAGGGAGTGTTTTCTCCTAGCCAACTCCTGAAAAAAGTTAGCTGTCTAAATTTATCCACAAAGACAGAAAAATACAGTCACTTTTGGAATGTTGACCCTTCTACATGACAGAATTTTTAAAAAATTGCATTTTAATGGGCTAAGCTTTGGTATGGCCTTTCAAACAGTTGACTTCAAGTGCTCAAGCAGCCTATACAAGACCTGACTTCTCTTGCCCAGTATATTGAGAGAATAGAGAGACTGCAGAGACATTACTCAGAAAATCCAGTTCCAGTGATCCACAGTCAGGGCTGGAATCAAGTAACTCCAGAATAAAGGCTGCAGTAAGGAAATACATTAAATGCATGCAGTAACATATTCCGATCACAGAAATATGGGTAAAAGTCAACTCCAAGGAACTGAAGAGGCCACTCAGAGCACTTGTGTAAATCTTTGTATTACCACAGGAACAGGTATTAGCAGCAGATCAACAATGGTGTATTGTTTATCTTTGCTGTTTCCTCCCAGTGCTCTAAAATTGTTTATCTCACAGTCAGTGACAATCCTGAAGGCACAAAATGCTGCCATGTCAAACTGTTTTCTGGTAGTTAAGGCATGAAGTCTGGCAGCCTTTGACATGCACTGCTGGATCTCAAAGGTTCAGTTCAACCCGGCACTGACAGGACCCGAAAGGGATCATCTCCTGCTTCTTTAAACCTCAGTGTCATGGCCACCAGTACAATATTTAGACAGGTCTACACAAACTTACACCAAGTCTATATCCTGCAAGCTACATCAGACTCAAGATCATTCCTCCAGCCCCATGTTTCCACATCTACATCCCAGTCACCACCAGACCATTTTGATCTCAGAGATCTTTCCAAGGATCCTGAAATTATTCCCAAGTTGTTCTGTGAATTTTCTTCCTGCTACACAGATCCAGCAGAAGTTTAACTGCGACCGGTTGGCTCCCACACAAAGCTTTCTGGTCTCCTGCCTCTTGGTGTTTCAGTTTGTCACAGAAGTAGGTGTGATAAAGCATCCAGAACCTCAAAACAACCCCAAAAGATTTACCCAACCTGACATCAGGCCACTGACTGACCAATTTTCAATCACATGAAAGACTGACAAAGGAATCAACTCTTGCATCTCCCTTCTCAGGACTTAATGGGTGAAAACCAATGTATACAAATGCCTGTACAGCCGGTTGTGCAGCAGTTGGAGCCCAGTGCTCAGATGGAAACACCTGTAGATGATTCCAGAGCAAAGGAATTGGAAGAAAGTAGCAGGAGACAGGTTAGGAAAGCCCAGCACCACTCAGCACCTGGAGACTGATTCCACCAAACAAGGTCTATGAAAGAGAGGAAAATTTCATATTTTCATTGGATACGCTGGAGTTTGATGACCCCACACACTCCTCTTTTGGCCACTTCTCATTCATTCCTTACCCCAAAAGTTACACCAAAACAGCTCCCAGGCTTCCCAGCTGTCATATGTAACAACACATGTGCCGAGTCCATTTTATTTAGAGTGAGTGGAGGATTTAGGGCCACTCTGGCTCTGTAAAACCTCCCGTCCCTTGAGGTTCCTGCAAGAGAAGCAATCGACCCTGCTGAAAGCTCCAGCAGCCGCCTTACAGGGACTCCCATCACACTGAAATTAGAGCAGATGGAAACCAGGGTAAAGAAAACAACTCCCTGAGCCCCCCCCAGTCAACATGGACAGCATGGGTAGAGATTTGCTCAAAGTGCCTGAAACTGTGGCCCAGGAAGGTGCAAATAAACAGACAGGAGTTATTGACAAACACAGGCAGCACGAACTGCATTCTCTTTCAAAACAGTTTCTGCTGCCCAGCACAGCCCAGACTGGCATCACTGCAGCTGGCACTCGAGACAGGGAGGGGAAAAACAAGTCCATTTTGTCCCTTCCACGCCAGCATGAATCCAGTACATAAACAAACCCCACGGAGGCAGACACACAACCAGCTCTCGGGCGTTCAGGCCAGTTCCACTCTGTCTTCAACACTGGGTAAACAAACCGGTTGGGAACGTTTTACCATCAGTACCGCTCTGTTCCAGAAACGTTTCCTCTATGTAAAGGGAAATTTCCCTCTGAAAGGTGCAAATCAGAACAGCAGCATCGACGAGAGCGGGGGATGAAGGCAGGAACAGGAGAGTCCCTCGGTGGTGGTGAAAGCTGCCCCCCCTCCACTGCCAATCCCCCGTCACAAACTTGTCCACATTCCTAAAGGGGCAACTGAAGTTCCTGAACTCTGCAGTGACAGATAAGGAAAGCAAATTGCTGCTGAAGAACAGCTCCGAGGCAAATTATTTCTCTTTTCGCTGCAGATTACGAGCAATATATTGGAGTTTTGCTTGTTGTTGCTTAAAGCTAGATCATCTGCCTGTCTTCCAAGTGCTGCAAGTGTAAGGCAATAAGCTTTACAGGATTTAATTAATATACTGCAAGCAAGGAGTGCTGGTCAGCCATCTCCTGGCAAAAGCCCAGCTGGAGGAAGAATACTCTTCACATTCCAGATTTATTCTAAGGGAGGAAGACAGTTTGATAACATTATCACACTGGCCTATAAATGATGGCGTTCTCTCAATGCCAAAGGATCAGCAGTTTAATCCAGGGCAAACAAGAGTCACTGGTTCGGAGGGATTCGGCTCCTGCTTCTTTTCAGGAATGCCCTTTGCATTTATGCCCTAATGCCCATCAAGAGTTTAACCATTCTGGCACCAGCAAGGAAACACAACGCCTGTCTTGGAGGCAGAAATCAACACTGCTCCAGCCAAGGGCTAATTACACTAAAATTGAAGTGAAAATATCTTCAGGAAAACTGTTTACACAGTAGGGCAAACCTAGACAGCTTTTGGTCATTCCAACTAGGATACAACAATAACAGAGCTCGCTGAGTTTGAAGCACCAAAAAGATAAAAATTCAAGGAATTTCAGTCAGAAAGAGAAAGAACATTCTATTTGTTTTACTACAGAGTAAGATGTTCCAAGCTGTTCACCTGCTAGTAAGACGGGCCACTAACATCAGGATTAAGATCTAAGTATTTCAGAACCCGAGAAAACAGCAGAATGACAATGGAAGGGCAGAACAAGGCGCATGAATACTGATGGATTGAAAAGTCAGAGACACTTGGTGCATTTGTTCTAAATTGCAAACCAATCAATCTGGGAGTACATCAGTGACAATATTTACACATTGCAAGTGAAGGGACCCTGGTAATGACGGCGCTGCTACAAACAATATTAAGGCAATTATGCTACAATGATCAAATAAAGTATTTCCTTCAGGACTTCCAGAAATGCAAGACTGTAAGCAAATCTGACAGCAACTGAGAGTTGTGCTCTTGAAATCCACAAAAAACAAAGGGGGAGAGATTTCCTTGGCATTAGCAATTATGGACTGGTTTTTCTCATTCTAGATCTTCCTCTATTATAAACACAGAGGGAATACAGAAGGTGCCAGAGCTAGTAAGACCTAAAAGCAAAACCAAAGATGGTGCATTAATCTATTTCTTAATGCATTTAACAAATTTACAGGCAACATGGAGAGTTGAAAGTTGCATTAAAATCAATTTGTTGTCATACACCACAACTGTAAATGGAAGTGTTTCAGAAGGAAAAGGGAAAATGTTATCCTTTCAGACTTTGTGCAAATTGCCTTCATAGTCTGTAAATCACCCTGGACTATCTGGACATGAACTTCTAACTCCATCCTACATGGTCTGATCTTCAAAGAACAGAATTGCTGCAACAGTGACCTGTTTGTTTGCAGGTTCTTGAACAGCTCTGTGTATGGACAGGGAAGACTGAGCAGGGCTGCAGAGCCTGCTTTGGGAAGTGCAAGGATGCTCCCAATCCAAGGAGACCCTGGACATCCCCACAACCCCAAAGGAAGCCCCAGGCAAACCACTGCAAGCTCAGCGGCTCTGAATCCCTGGACAGCTCAAGCCAAGCAAAGGACTCAAACACCTGAGTTAGAAGACACTGGGGAAAAGTGGGTTGTGTCAGTGAGGGGCAGGGATGGGAACAGCACGTGGGTGTGCTCAGGGTCCTCCTCAACCCTATGGGAAGTATGACAGTGTCCAGCCTGGACTAACCCACTATCTTTGGAAACCTCCTCCGTTGTGAGGCTGAGCTATTTCAGTTCTGGTTCCAACAGGTTGATAAAATGAACTGTTTGACCGTGTCACCCCCCAGAAATCACAAACACACGGAATACACTCCCGGGACACCCGGCACTGCCAGCCACGTCACACACACAGTCAAGACCTGGATGCTGGAGTTGTCTCTGCTTAAGACACCTGCACGTGCTTTTGAGGAACTCCTGTTAGTACGACTGGGGAAAAAAAATACTAATGACATTGCTTTGGACTTTCTAAATCCTTCCCTGTAGTAAGGATTTGCGATCAGATTAGGGAGTACCAGAGTTTTATTTATTTATTTGCCGGAAGGACAGCCAGGGTGAGCCATGTCCCAGGATCTGACAGGGGCTCCCAGGCTGCAGCAAAGCCAGCTCAGAGACACTGTCTGGCTGCTCTGAAGCTGGAGACCAGACAGCACTTACTAAAGAAAAAGAGGGGATTCATGGCTTTGATACTGGCACAAAGTGGGAAGCACGTCGCTTCCCACTCTGTTTCTGCTCAAGTTTGGCACGTTTTGAGCTACGCTTTTCTTCTCCGGTACCTTTTTTTGTCATCCCAAGTCACATCCACATGAACATATAAATACGCAGATCCTTACGCTCTGTGTATAGCAGATACTTACATGGATGGTCTCAAAAAAGAATATTCTTTTCACACACTAAAAAAAAAATTATACAGAGTTATTTTAAATTCAGAACTGTTTGTATATTCCTTATAAGTTTATAAAACTCTCACTGTCCTCCCATGACTAACGAAACTGGAATTGAGAGAGTATTCTATATTTATAGCTCGTCTGGTTGCTCATGCCTATGGCCCTATTTCCACCCTGCGTTACTGTACACAGAGCTATGTGAGGTATTGTGGGTTCCCAAACTTCACCGATTTCCTAACAAGGCAGGCCTGTGTCCCAGAGGAACAAGCTGGGGGCTGTTTCGTTCCAGCATTGGCCCAACACGGAGGGAGAGGCCTCGAGCGCTGTAGTTTTGGCAGCTCCTCTTGAAACCGGTGTTAGAGGCCGTGTGTGTGCAGCTCCACGCCGAGCTGGCACCGCGCTGTGCCCCGGTGCCGCCCGTAGCACTGCAGGGTTATCCCAGCTCAGCCGCTCCGCTACGGACACACCCGAGCACCAGGCACATCCAGCCACTACTCACCGGCCTCTCCAAACCCAACAGAGACAAAACCCTCCAACTCTACCCAAAATCCCGCCCGACACCACACGGTATTCACTGATGCCACCCTGCTCCACACCTCCGGTGGGTGGCAGAGAAAGAGACTACCTGGTACCCAAATGAAGCCAAATGAGGAAAAATACGGACTTCCTATGGATGAGGGCTGGGTGACGCTCCTAATCCACATGAACACCCAGGAATCACACCATCACATTCCATCTTTTAAACAAGAACACTTCACTGGTTCACAGTTCCCAGAGAGAAATCCAAGGTTTTGTCACGACAGAGGTGCTTCATAATTGATGCATTTCTAACTTGTGCAGGGCACAAAACTGTTCCTAATTTGCAACTCCTATATATGTTCAATATAAGTAAACATTTATCCAAAAATCAGAGGCAGAAGTAGGCACAGGCATTTTTCAAGTTCAAAATGCTGTTCGTGGTTCGGATTAGGGTCTAGATCTCATGGAGCTGGATTCATCACAAGGCCAACATGGTCTCTTTCAATGTTAAAATTCCGCTAAGTATTGCATTAATTCTGCAGAGGTTTAGTATTAGGTATAGGAGAAGACACAGGTTTCCAAACCAAACAAGCTGTAACTCAGTAGTATCAGTATTTACAGGGTCTTCATGCAGAACATGCAGGTTTCAGACAGACCGTGAAACCTGCTACAGCCTAGTTTACCCTACACATTATTAGATTTATAGGACACGTATAAACACCTACAAATGGAACACTTATTGGATTCTAAGTTTTATTTCTCAATAATACTGTAGTAACGAGACTGCAATTACCTTTTCTTCCAGTTATGGGTCTCCTTGAGCCAGTAACTGCAGGTATCTCTGGTTACAGAGGTCAAAGGGGCAAAGGCATCACCACACTTCCCGTTTTCCATCTCCTCAAGATGCTACACTGTGTTTTTACTATTCAGAAGTAAATTCTCCTCCTTTTACTGCTCTGTTCTGAACACCCCAGGCACACCATTCCCAAAGTTCTCCAGGTATGTCTTTGCAGTACACAAAGCAGAGCAAGGACAAAGCATTTCTGGCCATGCACAGTTATCAATATCATATCACCCCCACAGACATGTAATGCTGATGCTGAGAAATGTTGTGACAAAGTCATCTGTCACCTCTGTCCAGCCAGTCCTGACTTTAACAGGGGACCAGCGCCTGGTTTGGGGCAACTGGAGGGGGACAAGGCTGTGCTGCCATCCAACCACACTCCATTTGAGAAACACCCTCCTATTCCATCATTAGAAATGATCTTTTTCTTCCAACGTTTACGATCGCAAAATGAAACAACAAATGGGTCGGTCTCCATTTCAAGCCTTCTCTGCAGTTATTTGAACCTCTACTTCCATACCCATTAAATGAAGTTCGCTGTCATTATGCAAACACCAGCCCGAAAACGCTCTTTAAAAATCATACTGATTAAAAAACAAACAAAACCTCAGACAAATCCAAATTCGCAGACACAACCTTTGCTCAAAAACAGTAAAAGGGAACTACCAAATAACAGCAGATCCTGCTTGTTGATGGCTCTGAAACATGAAACAGGGAGGGGAAAAAATAATTAGTATTCCAGGATATCCCACGCACACACCCAAAACTAAAAGCATTAAATTGGATGGGAATAGAATGGCTGATCTTGCCTGCAGTCAAACACAGAGAAGTATCATTTAAATTGCAAATTACAGAGCAACAGATTTTTGCACAAGGTTCAAGGCTGTTCTATGGTTTGTTTTTATGAATTAGGAATGACGTGGGGAAAAAGTAAGGGGTTGGGCCAGCTACTACCCTTAATACATATTTCAGCTTAAATATTTCCCAGGCTCATTTGAAGCACTTTATCCAGGCACCAGGGCTCGTTAAAGTGATGACAGAAAGTAAAGCAGCTTCCCAGGGATCATCCCTAAGGATGCAGCATCCGCCGGTGGCCACACTGCCGCTGGAGGATTAACTGCTGCAGCAGAATCTCCAAACTGACTAATTACTCCCTTCTCCCCACACCGTGTCCTTCCCCACATGGGAAACTTTTAATCCAGTTATATCTTTCCTGGGAAGTGCTTTTCAAGCAACAGTTCATTTGACAAACCTTCCGCTTCCCCTTCCCAGGTTTTAAAGAGCTTGTTCCTACCAACAGCAGCTTCTTGGCCTTAGTTCTCACAAATTAAATTTGATGGATGCTTAGGAACAGAAAAATACATACTTCACATATATACAGTGCTTTTTAATCAGCAGTTCTCCAAATGCTCTACAAAGTACAAAATCTAATCAAGTAGCTCCTTTTAGTGCCTGTTTTAAAGCGGGGTGGGGGCAACAGATACCCCAAAAATTGATGAGTTACTCAATGTTGGACCAAAAGGAGAAGATTTAGGAACAGAAGAAGCTGTTTGCCTTGATATGCAAAAGTCCTTGACACTCCATGAGCATGATAAGTTTCTTTTAAAATGCACCAAGTGCTGAACTACAGACTCCAGCACACAACACAGATACTCTGGTGAGGATTCTACCGGCTTGAAAGGATGACAACAAATACCATCTTCAGCATAGAAAGAAGTGAGGCTTGTCTGACCAAAGAGCACTGAGCCAAGGGCTTTACAGGAATACAGGATGGATCACAGAATAATAAAGGTTGGAAGAGACCTCCAAGATCGAGTCCAACCTTTGACCAAACACCACCATGTCAACTAGCCCAGAGCACTGTACCACCTTCAGTCACCTCCACCACCTTCCTGGGCAGCCCATTCCAATGCCTGACAACTTTTCCAGTGCAGAAATTCCTCCTGATGTCCAACCTGAACCTTCTCTGGCACAGCCTGAGGCGTTTCCCTTTCTCCTGAGACAAAAGCTCAACACCCACCTGGCTACAACCTCCTTTCAAGTAGTTGTGGAGAGTGAGAAGGTCCCTCCTGAGCATTGTTTTCTCCAGTCTGAGCCCCACAAGCTCCCTCAGCTGCCCCTCATACGACCTGATCCATACAAGTCAGTACCAAGTCACTCCGCTGTAAAATTCAGCTGGAAGGAGATTTATAAACTGCATTAGAGAAAAGGATGCAAAGCAGAACCTTGGGGTCCTTATAAGAACCTGCACACAAGGTATCTTCTCTAAAAGTTTCTATCTTTGATATTTTGGCTCAAGGACTTTCTTGGGTTTTTTGAAGGTTTTCCAAGTAATAATCCAAAGAGCTTTACAAATTAATTTCACTTTTCAAACTACATTGTTTTCTTTGTTTTGTTGTTCTGGTTTTTTTTAATCACATATGCAGATGGTGCCACCTGGGAAAGTTTACAAGCTTACATCATTAAGTGTCTTTGAATTAACTTCATGCCAATAATTGTTTTTAAGAGATAACTCTGTCAAATTTGTCACTTGAGAAAAGAAAAGTTAATCTAATTCTGCTTTTCATGCTCAGTGGAGAGAGATGGTGGCTTCTTCCATCATGGGATGGACACGCATGCACAGAGTCAGTTCAGCCACTTCCAGCCACACACAATTCCCATCTTTTTCCCTCTGGATCCCACTCGACTGTTTGATGCCTGATTTCTACTCCACAACCAGTGCCAATCCCAACCGGATTTGCTCAGCCAGCAGCAGCCCCACTGCCCTGCAGTCACTGCTGGATTATCAACACACCAGTGGGGATGGGGCAGGATTTCACCCACGGCTCAAACACGGAACCTGGAATCTCTGGGAGCTGCACAGCTTGGGACACAGGCCAAACCATCTGCATCTGAACCTGGGAGATTGCTCCAAGCTGCCTTTTTTAAGATTTAACAAATGTGTCTGGCTTAAAAATTATCATTTGGAGAATGACATTACCAGGTCAATGTGTTCCTGAGCACCAAGTACCTCTGAGAAAAGACAATTTTAAATGGATTTTGTGGCTTTTGGTGCAATGGGTAACATAAACCGAACAGGCTCAGAACAAGTAAGTTAATAGCAATGTCTGTGGCAACCAAAATCTTTGAAACCTGCCAAGCTACATTTAAAAGAAACTCTTCAAGTCCACAAGCCCCTTGTCCAGCTTCTCATCCCTCAGGTTCGATCTCACCTGCGTGGCAGTGCACAGCTTTGCTCACGTCTGTCTCATCCCTGGAGAGATGAAGACACCATCCTGCTCCCTCAGCCATCTCCTGCTCTACATCAGCTCCCCCGTTGGCCTAAATTATCCTTCAGGAGCTTGCACACTCTGCAGGCTCTTCCTTGAGCTCTTCCATCACTCCTCCAGTCTCCTTCCTACCCCAGCCTCCTAAAAACACAACCTCATGAGCTATTCCCTGCAAATCAACAGAGTGTCACCAGGAGTTTGGTGCTTCCCAAGCATCCACACAACTCAGTGGCCACCGCAGCAGTAACAGGAAGCTGCATGGTCAGTGCACGTGTGAATCTGGTTCCTGTTGATTTAGCTCGAGGTTCCCTCGATGAAATAACAATGCTGTCACACACCCGACAAACGAAAGCATCGCTGAGCCCCCTCAGCCAAGGAGGAAGATTACAACTAAGAAGCCTTAGGCAGCTGTAAGTCTAATCCCACGATCCAAGTTATTTTCTCAGCGAAGTCCTGCAGCGTGTATTGTTTTAGGGACAGCAACCTACTCATTTATAATGTGCACGCTGTAAATCAGAGGACTCAACAGGGAGAAACTGAGCTATAATTACATTCAGAGCTAAATGCATTCGAAGTCTAATCATTCCCAATCAAGGCTCAGCAGACCAGTCCAAAGAATCATGTTGCATCCTGAGCACTGTGGCTTCCACTGAGTACACAGTGGGTCTGAAGAACTACATGCCTGAAAAATCCATTTTTAATAAAACCTCTGTTGGTTGAATGGGAAAAAAGGATGCACTGGAGAAAATTCTTTAAATCCTCCAATATAATCGTTATTTTATCTGCACCTCTACAGCCTCTCACATGGCACTAAGTGCACAGGGCTTGCTCACACTCGTATATTTTTGTCCAGAAGGAAGAACAGGCTGCACTGCAAACACCTGCATCAGAGAGGCTTCTCACAGGTTCAACAATTATTTGTGCATCCTAAGTACCATGACTGAAAAGAAAAAATAAACAAACAGGAAAAGGGAAAATAAACAGGAAAAGGGAAAATAAACAGGAAAAGGGAAAATAAACAGGAAAGGGGAAAATAAACAGGAAAGGGGAAAATAAACAGGAAAAGGGAAAATAAACAGGAAAAGGGAAAATAAACAGGAAAGGGGAAAATAAACAGGAAAGGGGAAAATAAACAGGAAAGGGGAAAATAAACAGGAAAGGGGAAAATAAACAGGAAAGGGGAAAATAAACAGGAAAGGGGAAAATAAACAGGAAAGGGGAAAATAAACAGGAAAGGGGAAAATAAACCGGAAAAGAAAAAAAAAGCGCCTTGTGTTGTTTCATTCAGCACTCAATCCAAAACACTGACATGAGCCCCAGCTCGGAGGGGAAATCCAAGGCGGATAATGCCGGGGCTGTGTCTCTCAGCCCGCTGTGCAGGGCTGCACACCCACGTGACGGTTTGTTTATGAGTCTGGAGCAGCATCACAAGGCGCGTGCCCCGGTGCCCCACGGGGACCCGCCACCGCCCCCACGCCACGGCAGACCCAGGCACAGCTCCACAACAACATCCCCTCCGAGGCGGGCACGTGGACAGGGCGCGCTGCACAGAGCGCGTTTGTGCCGTGGCCTTCCGGCACGCGCTCCTTCCACTCCGGCTACACGGAGCAGCCATTCAAGGCACGGAATAAAAGCCCCTTTTAAAAGCACGCGTGCGAGAAACAAAGCGAAATGTAAAGGCAGGGCTTATGGTAACTCCAGTCCGGTTCCACAGGTACAGATTTCATACAACTCAGTCGGAGATGATTTTAAGCCGTTTGATTTCATTGCTGTGCATCAAATCTCGGCTCTGAACGGAACATCTGAATCAATCTGCAGAGCTGCTACAGGCCACGCTGTCATAGGCTTTCACGCTGGTTTTCTCTACCACTCTTACCACAAAGACAGCGAAATGAAAACCTCACCCTGGAGGTGATTTGATATTTCTGAACAAATACCATTGCCTTTCTGAACAAATACATATTGCCTTTTCCCTTTAGCACTCTGATCCTTTATCCTGATGGTTCAGGTGGGAAGGAAGAGCCAAACACGACCTGCACAAAACGCACTGGGTTTGCTGCAGTGGCGACTGGAGAACTAAAACGTCCTGTTTTCCAGTATCGGAGGAGGAAAACATGTTGAATTAAACAAATACACATGTACATTCTTCATGCTGAGGCGGCGGGGTTTCACCACAAAGGAAACACAGTACAGATCATTTAATGCATTAAAGAAAGAGGGCAGAGTGGATTTCTGCGCAGTGCTCGGAATCATAATGACAGGCTCACTAAAACCTGAGCAGACACACAAAACCAGCTGCTGTGGCAATTGGGTTATTTCTGGTGTCTGTTTTAGTCAGGATGTTACAATACAAAGATCTGGAGTTTCAGTCTCTGAGCTTCTCTGATCCATCGCCCCTAAATTACGTCCCTTTAGTTGAATTGCTGCCTTCACAATCCAGTCAACACATCCCAAGCTCCACACTGGGAAAGGTTACGATCCCAATTGTTTCCCATCCATAAGACTGCCAGTGAGAAGGAGCGAGTGGCACGGAATGGACTCCCACACACATCCCAAACTCGCCCAATCCGCACGGAAGTCACCCCAACACCCGGCTCTGCACCTCCAAAGCTGTACTTGGCACAACTTCAAGCAACTTTGTCATTCCTCCTTTTTGCGTCGTTGTCAGAATTACTTATAGAGTGAAAAATGGGAACAATTTGCCTCTTTTGAGCAAAGACCAGATCAGTAGGAATAATCCACAACTTGGAGAAAAAACAAAAATAATTCCAAAAAATAATATGAATCAAGTATCATGCTTATAATCTGTTCAATAACTGCTATGAAACCTATTACTGATATTTTTATACGTATCTATAATTTTAG
Organism: Grallaria varia; assembly: GCA_013396735.1. NCBI lineage: Eukaryota > Metazoa > Chordata > Aves > Passeriformes > Formicariidae > Grallaria > Grallaria varia. The sequence goes on from VWZG01010608.1 coordinate 934,282, forward strand.
CTTTTTAAAATAGGGCTATTCTGGATTACTGCAAGACTTCTTTGTTCACCGAACACAGACACTCCTATTACCTGCCTGGTAAGCTGAGGGATGTAACACCCCCCTGTCTAAACACTCCAAATCATGTATCTGCACATATATTTACATTTTAGGGGAGGCAGGACTCACTGGGACCACAGGGGGGTTATTTGGTTTCTGTATTCAGAATAAGAAAGTGAAAATGAATGCAAATACCTCCTCTCTTGGCAGCAGGCAGCGCATTGTGAGCATCTCAGCCTCCCAGCCTGAGCACTGCAGCTGCCGGGCAGAGAAATAAATAAGAGCCCAACCCTACCAGCGAGGTATTTCAGAGGACAAAGGATATAAAAGGAAGAGCTGCAACAGGGATTGCAGCGCAGCCACAAGTGAGATATCCCGAATTCCTGCAAGATATAACCACTCTCAGATTATTCCTTTATTTTCAAGCTCCTTACAATGAGTGCTGCTTCTCAGCCATTCACATCCACCCCTTATTTCCCACCCTGTTGTGATTTACAAGGGCCATTGCCCATCCGTCACCCCTCGGTGGTTGTTTCCTGCACTGAGCAGACATCCCATCAATCCAGAGACCCAGGCAGCCAACCCCAAGGCTCTGCACGCACTCTTATTTTGAACACACTGAATAATAATTTACCCCAGCGCCTTTCAGAGCTGATGGTGTGGTGATGCACTTCAGGGGTTTGGCTTTGGGGTTTTAAATCCCCCAGGCAGTCCAGGTCCCTGTGCAAGCCAGGGGAGTGAGGCAGGAGGACCAGGCACAGTGGCCTCCTGCTCTGGGCCAGACAACCAGATGACAGGGGAGAAGCTACTCCAGTACTCTCAAAGTTCACACTTGCTTCACTTGGGCTGTCTCACCAACTACAAACACAAACACCAGTTGAAAAGTAATGTGACTTTATCCCTTTCTGGCTCAGCGAGGAAAAGACAAACCAGAAGACACAGGTCACAGCCTGGAGCCTTCCCAGTAAAGGGGCTCATTTCCAAATGAAGCTCAACAATTTCAGCTCAAAGAACTCCAAGTCTGAAGAGTCTGGAAGGGTATGGGAAGTCCATGAGCCCACACAGCTCAGTAACACAAGGCAGGAAACACTTCTAAGTTTTCCTTCAACTTCTTTTTTAACGCAGCACTCTATTCCTCATGTCACAAAAGTAAAAAAAAAAAACATTTGGCTTAGAAACTGTGATGGTTAAGATGGTCACCTGGGGTGGAAAAGCTCTGTCTGCCCTTGTACAAGAATAAGGGATAAGAATGGAACAAAAATTGTTTTCTAAAGAACTTTTAGTGCCAGAAATAGGACCACAGACAAGGAGACTGTTTGTGTCTTCACAAACACTGCAGAAATGTGATGCTTTACATACAGCACAGGAAAATTGTGAGAGAAGAAATGACATACCTGTATTTTTCACTCAGAGGAGAGTTGCGGGAGGAAAGTCAGGAGATTAACCTCAGTGACTGAATACTGCCTGCAAAATTCACTAAGTAAAAATATTAATTGCTATTCTTAACTTCCTCGAAGTTAGGCCTAATTCCTGACAGGGATTTTATCAGATGCACAATACTCCACACACTGTAGAGGTCTGCTATAAAATATATTAGAAAACGAGTCAAAGGGATAAATGCAAACATAACTCTCCAGCTTCTATCTAAAGACCTGCCAGGTTTGCTCACCGATGAACATGTGAAGGAACTCTTCATCCCCTGCCCGCTGCTCCAAGCGACGCAGAAAAACACATTTCGAAAGGCACTGGCAAACTACCACCCTGCACCACCCGTGATTTGCATTTCATTACAAAAATTAGTTGAGTACATCTGTCCTAGGAATGAGAGCTAGAACAACAAAGCACAAGTTCTCCATAGACACGTTGCCTCGGGAATCTGCTGCTTCCCCTGGAGCACGTGCAGCATCTCTGCAACATGATGAGATTCAGAGTGAGCAAACAACTCCAGCAGGGACTCCACACAAGTTTCACAAAAGGCAAACATTGTTTTTTGAAAAGCAAATCCTAGTTATGAACTTAATCCTCAGCACAGAAGACTACTATGAGAGTAAAGCAGAAAAAAAAATGGACAGAAAGGTGTAGGCTTTGGAAACTGGAATGATCTGAGGGTATGAGGAAGGGACTTTTACAGTAGAAAAATCCTTTATCAGATACTCTCGGAGAAGGGGGAATGTAAACTTTGGAGCATACAAGTAATTTTTCAGGTCAGATGCATCTGTTCCATTAAGGGACTTCACTGGTACTGGTTTTCAACACAGGGGTTTTTTTTAGCCAAAAGTTAATGCTTGTCCCATTTGACCCTGGAACGGAGCAGACAGTAAAATATTTAGAAGACTTGACAAAGCTGGTAACAAGAAGCAAGTGCTTAAAAATGAAAGTGGAATTAAACCACCAATAAACTAGGTCAAATTATTGGAGGGCAGAGCACCCTGAAATACAGCGAAAAGTAACTATTATAATTGTAATTTCCATCTCAGATCACTTAAATGATTAATAGCAGGAGTTAGCAAAAATGAATTAATTCCTGCAACTAATTCAATTTTGTTGTATTTCCTCAGGGTGTCTGGGTTTTTAAACTTTATGTCCTTTATGCTTCTACTGCAATAACCTGATGGACTCATACTTCAATACTGTTTCAGGGTGGCCTAAATCTCTTTCATACTGCTCATATTTACCAACATCTTCTCTGAAACTTTACTGCCATGAGACCTGCACAGGGGCACCTGAAGAACAGAATTATTTATGTTGGAAAAGACCTCTGAGACCACTGAGTCCAACCAACAGCCCTGAAGTCCACCACTAAACCATGTTCCCGAGTAAGGGCTGGATCCAGCCGTGCTCCGTACGCTGCTGCGACTGGAAATAATGACTGTGGATCATCCGGCACAGGGACGAGGAGCCTCTGCTGGTCACAGCAGGAGGGATGGAGGGATGGAGGG
>VWZG01010615.1:3000-109217 GCA_013396735.1 Grallaria varia
CTGATTTAGTGACATGTATTGCACCTTCTCAGGAAAGGAAGACAATTTTAAGCAACTTCATGTTTTAACTTAGATGAAACATTTGTAATGATCAGCATTACAGCCACCACAAAATATTAACAAACGTATATCCTAATTATTGCAAAGGATATAATATTGCAAGTAAAATAGATCTACTTTTAGTAGATTCTTACAACTTCTTTAAATGCTACAATTTCATTAAAACCCAACATTGAAAGAACATGCTTAATTTTCATTAGGCATTTTTAAGCAATTTATGCACATTCAAAATTACTGTTGAGATCATTCAAATATACTGTTGAGATCATTCAGATTTATTTCTTACCTTAGTGAAAATAATATAAGATGTACAGAATGCTTAAAACACAAAACTGATCAGAAGATTACAAGCTGGTTTAACTCTCTCCTTCCAGATAAGTCGAATTTATGCTTTAAAATGCTGCTGCTTGGAATTTCTTCAGTGTACATAGAATATCAAGGCAAATAACCTGTACTAACATTGAATCCAAACAAATGAAATTTAAAGGACCATATTAAAAGGCCAAAGTGAATTTTGTTTCTGGTTTCTTGATGTTCAAGCACAGAATGTAATTAAAATCCTATGGAAAATGTTAGTTTATGCACATTTTATATTTTATATTTTTCCTATTCCGTCATGTGCTATCCATAGTTATCTCCTAATGCAAAATCACAAGGCTGCAGTGGAACACCACAGAAAAAAAAGAACCTACTAACCTGTAATGCTAGGTATTTTTACTACCAGATGGTATCACATGGATGATTTTAAATTGTGATCTTTATTCTAGAGCTGAGTGCTCTGTCTGTGACAGATTAGCTCCCCAAGTTGGAAATACTGCTTTCTGTCCATTTTCTTGTTAGAGACTGAACGCACTACTTTTAAAAGAGCCATGAGCACAATTGTATTTGCTTTGAAGCACCATTGTAAGATAATGTCCAGTGAATTGATGCCAACAGATTGAGTCATGCTTGCTCCCACTTGAAGATTGCTTGTCTTTGTAGTTCTTATCCAGGTTATTGCCATACATGATGTCAGTATTGAAACTGTTGGGGGAAGAGGAGATTTGTGTTATTGTATTTTATTTCCTTTTGTTTTAAAACATGGTTTGTGCTGTTCTGCCTTCAACAACATAGGATTGCAGACTAAGGAAATGAAGCCACATTGCTAATATGAGCTGTAGTTGAGAAGATGAAGGAATGTTAGGCCAGGGTGCTAAAGAGCATTCAGTCTGGATGTGAAATGATTGCTGTGAATCTTGATATGCCTACCCTTGAGTATTGAGATACCTTCCCTTCACCAGTTCCTCTTGCAGGTTTTCTCTCTAATGATTTATGGTGTATAAAGTGCTCAGACTGTATATATTGCAGGATGTTTTAGGAGAAATCTCACTGTATTTTTATAATTTCATGGAAATGTTAGGGGAAAAAAAAAGAATTAATGAAGACAGAATTCAGAAAACATCAAAGTAGGAGTATTTTCTGTCTTCAGTACCTCAACATTAATTGCACAGCTTAAATGATAGGCAATGCATTTGAAATAAATATTAAGCAAAGAGAGGAAAATCCTAGTAAGTCACACTACTGTATTTTTCTGAAGAACCTGTCATTTTTGCAGTTCGAAAAAAGGTATCACTAATGACTAATTAGACTTAAATTTAATGCTAAAATATTGTATTTTTTTAAAAGCCGTCATATATAAAAAGCCATCAAAAACTGCATTTACAGTGCTTGTCTTAGACTAGGTTATTTCATAGCTTTGTTTTGACTTTCCAATATGCAATGCATTTATGATGGTAGAAGATAAAACAATGCCTCCTCTGCTGATTTAGGCTATAACATTTAAATGCTGCAGTATCTGGAATAACTTTGTGAATCTTAGTGGTAATTGTTAGCAATTTGTTGGTCTACTAGAAATCTTCTTGACACATGCAAAATAGAAGAATAAAATTTTTCTATGCTAATAGTGCAACACTAAAAATATCTAAATATTGTCAGACAACCAATTGGAGGGTTAACACCACAATTCTTCCTCTTCATGGAATGTAAGGTTTTAGCACTTCAGGCATAAGTAATACTTGTGGCAACAAAAATGCACAGTATTGGAAAGTCCATTGAATATGTTTCCATGTAGATGAAATACTATGTGAATTTTTACTGTCAGATTTCTGCTTTTAAAATTGCAATAATTTTTTTTTTTTACATAGGATGATATCTCATAGCCAAAGTTATAACTTAATCACCAGCCTCAAGAGCTGGGGAATGTTCTGTGGAATTAGTAAAAGTTTTCTTAAATAAGTCATCTAAGAAAGAGGTTTATGGTTTTGGTCTTTTTTCTCAAGACACATTTCTAAGTACTTCAAATAATGGAAATAGGTTTCTGGATGTGGATTGGTTGTTTGTGTGAGAATGATGAGGTGGTGTGCATGGGGTGTCTTTTGTGCCATTCACATACCAGCAGAAGAAATATGCAGGTGGCAGGCTCAGGATAATAAAAACTGATGTAAAAATGATTCTTTGGAGAAAAGCAAAAATATAAAAAATATTTTTTCTCAAAAGATCTGATATTTTGGGATGTATCTGTTTTATTGCCAAAATTGGGTTATTTTCCTTTTTCATTGCCTCATTACCATGTTGGTACAAATATATGAACAGGTAGATGAGGGTTTAAGTCTTTTCCATGTCTAATCATTGAAGTAATTTTTGGGAATTATACTTTTAAACCTCTTTGAACATTATTAGACACCAGTCTGGAGACACATTTGCTGTCAGTTGGAATCTGTAAAGGACATAAATTACTTCAACAATCTTTGCCTAGGTAGTGCATGATAAAAAACGTCACTGTTTAACTTTAGATAGTATACTGAATTTTGTATTTGTTTATTTTTTCATCGGGAAACCACTTAGAAGAATTAAAATTGGAGCCATGTATTTAGTCTTTTGTAATTCTAGGATCATATCTTAAGAGTTGTAGTTGTTGTAGATACATACATATCTGTTGTACATCTCTGTTGAAATACTCTAGCATTGTTTTTTTACCTTGAGGACTGTAGAAAGCAATGAAGTTTTTGTCAAAGTATGAGGTAAACCTTTTGCTTCTGAGGATGAAAAATATGATTATTAGGCATGGTCATTAAATAACACCTTTCTTTTTCTTATACTTTTCAAAAGTTGCAGGCGTAAATTTAAATTGAGGTTATTCCCAGTAATTATAATTGAATAGGTGTAACAATACTGTGAGCAGTCACTTGCTTGTGAAAATTTTAGAATGGTAAAAGGAAGGAAGTTTACGAAAAACGTTGGACATATTATGAGAGAACTTGGATGCTACACAATAAGAGCTATGAAGTTATTTTAAATGAGAAGGAAGTTACTGTAAAGATAACGTATTTAAGTAACCCAGTCTAAAAATAATGTGACTTGTCTTAGCAAAAATACGTATTGATGGATTTATTGTGCTTTTTGATGGGAAGATTTTTTCATGGGAACATTTTTTCATTCATTCCAACTTTACATAATCAGAAACTGTCTGTCAAAAAAGTCATTCAAATGATAACTCTTTCTGATGAAGAAAGTAGACCTGTGTTTTGTGGGGGAATAGTAAAAAGGTCAAAGGTATTTACTGAAATGTTAGGACAATTTTGCCTTTACACTTACTATCTACTCTTCTCTTTAAAATTACATATTTGTGAGTGGAGATACAAGTAATCTGTTTTAAGACTGAGCCCATTGTGATCCTCTAGTCTGATCTTATAATAACACAGTCCTTTGAATTTTGCTGAGTAGTTTTTCAAATTGTGATGGAGCTCTCTTACCATACAGAAAAAAACTCAATCTTGTCTGAAAAGCTTTAAAGTGATGGAAACTCCATTTTTCTAAATAAGTTGTTATACTGCATAGGTATGTTTAGGGTTAAAACAGTGCTCCTATTTCATGAATTTATTTGAATTCTACTTTCATTCTGTGCATATTTTTATACCTTTGCTAAACTCAGCGTCTTGCATCATCAGAAATTTTCTGTTCATATTTATATGGTTTTCCTTCTTGCACCACTTGTACTCTATCACCTTTAGCAAGTTTAAACTATAAAATTACTGCTATTGAACTACTAAAATAAATTATATCAATTGAAATTCTTAAATCTCTCACTGTAATTCAGTCTTTCCGGATCCAGAATACATTTTTGAGCTCTTCATGGAGCTCTATTTGCCTTTTCAATTTCCACTCAAAAGTGAGATGTGAGAACTGTTTCTCAGTAGTGGTCTCAGCAATGTAAAGAACAGGGTGAATTAGAAGTCCAGTTCAAGTATACACATCCAATGTTCAGGGATTACACCTTTTTTCTTTTCTGTTATTTCACTCTGGGAATTCTAGTTCATTGATCACTATAGATCTCAAAATCCTGCTTGAGAATTATTTTCCTTCCCTTTAAACTGGAAAGAAATAGATTCAGTGGGTGGACTGTTAAATGGATAAGAAATTGGTGGGGTGGTCACATCCAGAAGATTGTGGTCAACAGCTCAGCGATCCGATGGACATCACTAACAAATTATGTCCCTCCGTGTTCCATACTGGGACCAGTGCTGTTTAATATCTTCATTAATGACATAGATGAAGGGATTGAGTACACCCTCAGCAAATTTGCAAATGAAACCAAGTGGAGTGGTGCTGTTGACACACTGTGGGGGCAGGATGCCATCCAGAGGGATTTGAACAAGCTCAAGAAGAGAGCTCATGGGAACCTCATGTGGTTGAACAAGACCAAGTGCAAGGTGCTTCACTTGGGTTGGGACAACCCCTGGTATGAATACAGGCTGGGGGATGAACTGATCAAGAACTGTCCTGCTGAGAAGGACTTGGGGGTGCTGGTGGATGAGAGGCTGGACATTTGCCAGCAATGAGTGTTCACAGCCCAGAAAGCCCATTTTGACCTGGGTTGCGTCAAAAGCAGCGTGGCCAGCAGGGCAAGGGAAGGGATTCTCCCTCTCTACTCCACTCTGGTGAGACCCCACATGAAACACTCTGGGGTCCTCAGCACACGAAATATGCGTGTTGGAGTGAGTCCAGGGGAGGATTAGAAGGATTGAGCACTTATCCTATGAGGAAAGGCTGAGCGAACTGGAATTGTTCAGCCTGGAAAAGAGAAGGCTTCAGGGTGACCTGATTGCAGCCTTCCAGTATCAGAAGGGAATTTACAAGAAAGAAGAAGAGAGACTATTAACAAGAGCATGTAGTGAAAGGACAAGAGACAATGGTTTCCAAGTGAAAGAGAATAGATTTAGATTCAATATTAGGAAGAAATATGATGAGGCACTGGAACAGGTTGTCTAGAGTAGTTGTGGATGCTCCATCCCTGACAATGTTCAAGGCTGTGTTGAATGGGGCTCTGAGCAACTTGGTCTAGTGAAAGATGTCCCTGCCCATGGAAAGAGGGTTGGAACTAATTGATCTTTAAAGTCCCCTCCAACTCCAACCATTCTATGATTTATGAATCTATGATTCCAGAATTCAGGCCTTCATCAGAAAATATGTGATCTGTATTACTTGATCCTCATTCTATTATATTAAAATATATTATTTTGAAAAGTTCATTTTACTCTGTAATGCAGGTATATGTGTAGCAGCAATGTCTGCTCCTTATTAGAATTCATCATTCCACCATTTTTTTTATCAACTGCACATTTTTGTTGACAAGAATGTGCAATTTTTTCTACATAAATGAATATCATATAGGTCAAGAACTTTGCACTAACCCACTAGAAATTTCTCTTTGCACATTGGTTCTCAATTAACATCTGTTCTCTGAGATTAGACAGTGAACAAGTTTTCAAATTTTTATTATGTGCTACAAGGAAATTTGAATAGTGCTAATTTTTAATCTGAATGTTGTGCAGACAACCGCCCTTACAGAAGTCATATTATGTCAACACACTTTCCTTTGTGAACTGAACTTGTCACCTCATCAGAAGTTCTGATGAGATCTGTTTTCCATAAAACTGCGCTGAATGGCACTAATTATGCTGCCATCTTTTAATTCTTTAGTACTTTTATGTTGCATCAGCTTTTCTATGACTTTGCTGAGAATGGAAGTTCAGCTAACCATACTATAATTATTTGGGTCATCTTATCTACCCTTTACAAAACATGCTACAATAGACAATTACAGATCTTTTTCCCCTTACTTTCTCTTATAAATACAAGCTTAGATCTCCATACAGAATGAAAAATGCAGTTTTGTACAGTATGTCCTTCAAAAGGGCTCAGATTTGCAGGCAGTGGAACAGACTGTCCCACACAGGGCAGACTACCTGCAATATATATGCAGAGGCTGAATATCACTTATTTTCACATGACAGAGTCCATACAGATGATGCTACTGGAAAGGTTACAGCCTGCTTAAACTATTCTCTGCTCCATTAAGTTGCTCCATATCTCAGATAATCTCTTTCAGTGGTATGTTTTTAAACTCTTTTTCATTGTTTAATGTTCTTAGCACTGTCTTGTCTGTCATGGCAGAATACACGCCCCAGGGAGACCACGAAGATGGATCATCACTACACAGCATGTGTTGCTTTCAATGATAATGGATCAGAAAGACTTTAATGGGTTTAGAAAAATAGAATATTTATCAGTGATGGATCTATAATTCTCAATTTCAGAATTTTTATGTAGTTATAATATCAGGGCCAGATCCTCAGCCAGGATAAAGCAGTGTCAATAGGCAATGCTCTGTTGAATGCCATGATGCCACTATGATTTCTACAGCAGCTGAGCAACCATCCTCATTCTGAAGTGTCATTGACACCATATTTTACTTTTTCTCCTGAAGATTAGTTACAAGAGTTGCATGGCATTATCAAAAACCTTTCTGATGTCTTCAATTATTTAGTATGTATTTGGACTGTTTCCAATTCTTTTCAGCTTAATACATCAAGAGGTTCCCTATGAAGTCATACAAAAGAACAAAAACCCAGAAAATTGCACAATCAGAAAAAAAAACAACTTTGGAAAAAAAATCTAATATTTTTATCCCTGCTGTTGTCCTTTCAATGGTACACTTTTAGGAAACAAGACTTAATTTCTCCACTTTACAAACCCAGTTTTTTCTTGTACATTAAAAGAGGTTGGTATATATAAAGGAAGTAGCTATGATTTGCAGTATTATTTTGCCACTAATCAGATACACATTTTATTGCCATCTTGATCTTAGAAAATTATTTGAAGACAGAGTGTTTTTGAAATGTGCCAGCAAAAAATGTTATATTGGAAGTCCTTTTATTTTGAGGTTGCACTGCAATCCATCAGACATCAGCAAAGCTCTACAAGTATTGAAAAATGCAGTACAATAACAGTGGTTTCTGTGTGGAAGAAAAAAGTGTAAACAAAACCTATTTGATTATCTGTATTTATAAAAATTGTATTAAAATGTATAAGAAGCATAAATAAATTTGGGAGAAAGTAAAATATGATCTGCATGCCATTCTACAGTTGAGGGTTCTTAGAACATGAACAATTTGAGCAACTGGTAGCACATGTTCTTGCACATATACATGTACAAAGCCTAATCAAGTTATTTTTGCAGACAAAAATACCACCAATAAAAACCTTTTCATTGGAATTATGTGTAGTTCACAATGCACTGCAAGGAATCTATGAAATGCCTCTGATCCAGAATTCTAAGGAGACTTTGTCTTAGGAAATTTCTAATGCTTATTGCCATTTGGAATTGAACAGGTTACTTTCACTGGATATTTCTGTAAGTTTGCTGAAATCAAGAAGTTAAAAATATAGAAACTCATATCTAGTCTGGAGGCAATATTTATTTTTTTTTTTTTATTTCATGACCTGGGAAAGGCTTAGATGTTGTGTTTTCAAAAATGTTACTGTAACTGGTTTGCAAATTCCTCTAAATACATTTAAGGTGTTTTCCTTTAATTGATTTCATTAAATATTAATTTAGAAATTTTTCTTCTTACTTGTCATATATTTTTGGTATAAATATAATTGTCTGGTCTTGAACAGCATTTACTTATCTGTGACTTATCTGTGATCTGTAAACAATGTATGTTTATTATTATACCATTATATATAATACATATTATCTGTATATGATATTAGTATGCATGAACAGCTCATGTATTATCTATGATATGGACCAAAATAACTTGAAAATTAATTAAGACTGATAAATTTGAAGCATAATGACTCTGTCTCCAAGCTATTAAAATTTGTGATTGAAGAACCCAGTTCAGTTTCCTGAATCTGATAAAAAAACATTCTTTAACCTATTCATTATAAAATATGTGTGGTGGATAAACTCAATTTATAAATTATAAAAGGCCTAAAAGTCCTTGAATTTAACTTTTTGAAATACGTTTATCCTACTGGTCAGTCATTAGAAAAGTTCTAATTAAATCACATCTTTAGCTGAGACCTACTTGCACTTATTCTATTTATAGGTTATGTTTGCCAACTTACATCTAGAATTAGTCTCTATTTAGTAGTGCTTACTTGTTGCCAGAGGCTGTTGTGAATCCTTAGTAGTAGACCTCAGTGGGATGTCTGACTTTTGTCAGTGTGCTTTGTATTTCAATGGACAATTTCATGTTTTGAAGACAAGTGTTTAACCTGGAAAGCCGAACAGTCTCATCCTGGGCAAAATCACAGCACTTGATATAGATTGTATCACCGGTACCTGTACCTCTATTCTCCATGGAAACTCTGACTAAATACGATTACTGCATTCTGTAACAATCTGTTTTTTTATCAGTACTATTAACATATTATCTTTCCATTATGATCTAATGAAGAAAGATTTGTCTGCAAACAGCGTCAAAGAACCATGTGTTCATATCATGATGAGGTGATATGGGAATTTCAAGAGGCTTTTTACTCTGCTGGTTTTGGTTGGGATGGAGTTAACTTTCTTCTTAGTAGCCAGTAAAGTTCTGCAGTTTGGATTTACTGTGGGAATAATGTTGATAACACACTGCTCTTGGTGGTGGTGGTGCTACAGTGTTGAAAACACGCTGTTTGGCTGTTGCTGTGTAGTGGTTGCTCTAAACTGAGGACTTCTCCATTTTCCATGCTCTGTCAGTGAACAGATGCACAAGAATTTTTGAGCGAGCATAGCCAGGTATCTGACCAAAACTGGCCAAAGGGATATTCCATACCACAGAATATCATGTCCAGTATAGAAAATGGCAGGAAGGCGAGTAATATTGTCATGGTTTAACCCCAGCAGGCAGCTAAGTACCACGCAGCCACTTACCCATTCCCCCCAGCAGAATGAGAAGAATCTGAAAAAAAATAAAATTAACTGGTTGAGATAACAATAGTTTAATAATTCAAACAAAAATGTACTACTACCATTACTATTACTACTAGTAATGATCATAATAATGAGAGAGGGAGAGAGGAATAAAACCTAAAAGAGACAGCTGATGCACAATGCGATTTCTCATCACCCACTGACCAATGCCCCACCCAGCCCAAGAAGTGATCAGACCCTCACAGCCAATTTCCCCCAGTGTAACAGAAAATTCATTGTGAGTTAAGTATTGTGTGTCAATGCAGAAAAGAAACAGAAGGTTCCTGGATGTTTTACATTCTTGGATGTAAGACTAGTTTCTCCTAAGTAAACTAAATTTTCTTAAGTCTCTTTCAGTTGCATTAATGGTGGTTGGAAAAACTGATAAAAAGCTGCATTAACAAAATTGCCCACAAAAGATTAAAAGGAGGGCCCATAAGTGGACAAATTTCCATAAGCCACTGTGCTCATACAGTCTAAAATAATGACTGTAGTTTTTATAGTTTTTAAAGAGCAAAAATCTCGAACCATATTTGTTTTTTTATTGATAAAAATTAGGAGCGCTATTCCTATTTTTTTTTTTTTTTGTATAAATTCAGTGTTTAGAAGGTCTTTCAGAGACTTGACAGCATTATGACATAATAGGTGCGAAGGAATTGAAACCTAATTAATTGACGTGTTTTCTTACTGTGATTTCAATAGTATCTGCTTAACCACTTCAGAGGAAAGGTGGAGTCTAAGCGTGTCCCTTGGCTCCATATTTAAGGACAGGAAAACATATCAAATAGTTTTGAGGGAAGAGAAGAGAAGAGAAAAAACACTGATGAACCAAATTTAAAAAAAAAATTGCAAAGTGTTGAGGGAAATGGTAGATGAACAGGTAGTTTTTTTTCCCTGATACGAATTTAAGGATTTTTTTCATTTTATTCCTTGTTCATTTTTTTTGTGTTTGGGATCACTTTCTAGCTGTTGGATTGTGTTTCATCATATTTTGCTATATTTTTGTGTCATAGACAGAATTATTTTCTCTTTTGAGAAGTGAAAAGGGGAAGCACAAGGAACGCAGGAGAAACACCCTCAGTGCTCATTTTGAGTGAGAGATCTTTGTTCCTGAGCTCATCTGGTATCCAGTATCTGAAGACAATTTACAGGAATGGATAGAGGCTTTTTGCTTTTACTGAGTTGTGTGTAGTATAGAGGGAAGGACTTCAGCTGCCTTTAAGTTTTCGTGTTCAGTGGAAAGCAAGGGCAAAGAGAAAGAACAGTCTTATCAGGGCAGGACTCCTTTTTTACAGAGCAACTTCCCATTTTTCAGTTTTTGAGATGCAATTGCTCAAACATGATATTTCATGATACATATACGACTTGAAAATATTACAGTTCTAAATAGTTTTGGTACGAAGGAAAGTAAATTTTCTCTGCCTTGTATTTATTCATTTATTTATTTATTTATATTTATTTTAATAAGATGACAAACCCATTTAATTGGGATCTCTTTTTCGGAGGGAGACAAAAATATAGCTATTTTTAAGAAAAAAGAGAAAATGGAAGGATTAGAATGAGCTTCTTGAGGAACAATCACAAACCGCAGCAACCCTTTCTGCAAGCATGATATGTCTTTCACTTTGTTCTGTCTTAATAAAAAGAAAAAGCAACATGTATTTTGAAGAAGTGAACATGCAACAATACTTTCCAAAGATAACAGAAATAATACTGCCAAAAAATGATACTCCACTGCACATTTATCTCTCATTTCCCTCTTCCTTAGGTCCAGGTGATTAAATAAATTCACAGGGTAGCTGTTAGTTACATTGCTTAGAGTGTACTCAGCATAGGAATCTAAAAGTATGGAAAGACTAAAATTATGTTCAATTTCCTTCCCCCTGAAGAATTATTTCTGTAATACATTAATGTAACTTTCTCTTAAAACAATGAATTCTAGAGAAATGGTGGATTCAAGAGGTTAATGATAATTCATGTCTTAAATACTTGTCTTTATCTAACTATGTGTCACCTTTTTGGGCAGATAGCTTGTTCTGGTACAGGTACACAGAAAACTCATGTATTTTTCCCTTTCAGACTGTCTTTAAGAGTTGTGCTCATTGTGCTGCTAACAAATTAATGATCTACTAAATGTTAAATGCAGGATACATTGTAATCAACAGTTACGTTCAAAATTTTAGTTCCATATAGATTTGTGTGTTTCTCCAGAAAAAAAAAAAACACAGCCAATCCTACTATATTTGAATTCATACTATTGTATTTTAAAGACCAGTATATTGGCATTTGAAAAGGGAAGTCCTAATTTATTGTCCTTCTGTGAAGGTAATATTATGCAAAATGTGATTAGATGTTCATACACAACTTTTACATCACGACCATGTCACATTAAGTGCACAGAATGCTGGTTATGGTATAAAACAGTAGCATGTAGTTTTTGTTTGTGACATAACATTTGTTACACATTTTGCATAGAATATGTATATAATATGCATTTGCATATAGGATATTACACATTTGACATTGGAATGGGCTGAGCAAGGGAGGTGGTGAGGTCACCATCCTGGGAACGTACCCGAAACAACTGGATGTGGTGCTTAGTGGCATTTAGTCAAAGGTTGGACTCAGTGGTCTTGGAGGACTTTTCCAACCTCATTGATTCTGTGCTTCTGTGTTTCTCTGATTTTCCAGTCTCTGTATAGAGTAATAGCCTTGAAGGCTGCCTTTATATATACATACGTTTTATAAATATAAAATTTTCTTGCAGAACAGTCAGCCCTTTGATTAAAAGAAAGGGAGTATAGTGCTTAGCTATAATAAGGACACCTTTTTTTTCTCTTCCCTGATGAGCTTTTATTTGAAAGCAACATAGTAATTACGAATTAAAAAGCTCATTATATCTCAGAAATTAATGGATGCTAAGGTATCACTGAAACATCACATGAATAGATTAGAAATAGTTGTGCAAACTGCATCCTGATAAGGCAGTCCAGTTTTCTTTGCAAATAGTTTGCCACGGGCATAGAATTAACAGACCAGGAGGACAAATCAGGCCTTTCAGCTCCCTGGGTACTTGATCTGATGGGAACTCTTCTTTTTATCTAAATTACTTATTTTAAAGGTGCCTAATAATCCAATTACACTGCATCTAAAAACTCTTGTCTCTCTTTCTAGGAAGAATGTCAACAGTAGTAACTAGAAATTAATGCAAACAATAGTCCAGAGAAGTTTTCATGAATTGTCCCAAAGCATTTCATGTAAGTTTGTGTGTTCATGTTGTTTATTCAATGCTCTAAAATGGACTTTGCAATGGCATGTACCAAATCCTCCCAGCCTGTTTAGCAGTTTACTGTACAAGCAAAATTTTTGGTGTTTATCCAAAAATGATATGTTGCCGTCTCACACTGCAAGAAGTATCCCAGCTCTTTCCTAACTCCAAATCTTGTCTGCACTGATAGTGTCTCCCCTGGAAGCTGGCACACTGAGTTACCAAGTGGTTTCTCAATATTATGCTGAGACAGTGGTCTGCTACTGAACAGAAGGAAGAGTGCCAAATATTGAATCATCAGTACTACTTTCCTTAGCACCTGGGATTTTCATTGGAAAGTTCCCAACCAACTATTCTGCAGGCCAGAATCTGCTTACCTTATGAGATCTGACAAGATCGCAACCTGAAGAAACACAGATGGTAAGGCAATCCCATCATAACCAGCATACACAGGCAAATGAACTAATTTTTGTTTGGATCTGTTTCCAAGAATTCTTAATATTTGATGGATATAATTAGGTTAACTGAGCCTGAATCCAGGACTAGATATGGAACTATATTTGCAATGCACAGGCAATATATCTTAGTTATGGATACATGACAGTTCTAATATCAAAAATATGTGTACACAGCAAAAGGGTGCCAAAGGAGGGTGTATGAGAACTCTGTAATTCATTATTTTGTTGGCCTTTATAATTATAGAGTAAAAAAGACCAATTAACCAAACAATCCTATAAAATGCAAAAACCAACAAAACCAACAAAACCAGCTTTATTTGCAGGGGAGCCTCTATACCTTTCAGAGAACCTGGAAAGAAGACTACAGATATAGAAAAAAATAAATAAAATGCTACAGATCTCAAAGAGTCATAGGTGAGATACAGGTCTCGCTATCAGAAAGAAAAATGTAACTCAAATCTGCCCTCTGAGACAACTGAAGTAATACTGAAGCCCACATGAGTGGTTCCACTCAGAAGGCAAAGAATAGAGACACCCTATGATAACATGGGAAATCTAATCACAGGGTCATATCAGTTATCTCCACTTTCTGACTTAGTGAATAGAATACCATATAATTTTATGAACTGAAAGTTTCCAACTGGAATAGTTTCCAACTATAAACTTCCAAGGAGGTGCTGCTTCTAGTTCTACCTGAAATTTCATCAAGCAAGGCTGAGACACTTGTATTTCAAAACACATTATAACTGATAAGAGAGTGTATTTATCTGAGTGATGGAGAATCTAAAACAGGCCAAGAGGATTTCACATTAATTTTGAATTTTCTAATCACTATCCTATCAAATACAGAAAAAGAGGCAAAAAACCCCCAAACTTTTTGCAAGTGATGTTTCATAAGAGAACATTTTGTTAGGAAATGCTGGTATCAGTTGTTTTAACATGCTTCTCATTTGGTGTCCTGCAAGGAAAAATTCTGCAACAAAGATAAAATGCAACAAAGAAGAAAGAAATTAACAAAACTGAAGAAATAAGTTATGCAACAAGTGAAACCTTACTGTCCATATTGCACATACATTAAGTCAACGTATGCCTCCTCTCTTCTTTTGAACTCCAGATATTTTTGAATCCCTTCTTTACTGAGAGTTGTTCCTTTGCAGTCTCTTAATCTTTCCATAATCTCTCTTGACTTTCCTTTATTTAAAATACTTTTTTTTTTTTTCACAGAAGTCTTTTTGTGATTCTTATCTCCCTCTGTATCAGGATGCCTTTCTTGTATAGTTGAATTGCAGTGCTTTGGCTCAGAAATTTTACAAACCTTTTCATTGGTGACAATCCATGACCCTCATGAAACACCTGCAATTCATCTACGGCAACAAGGATGAATCTGCCTTGATACCATTTATCTACCTCCTTTTTCCAGTAGTTTTGTTGTTCTACAGGGCTATCATTTCAGCAGCAGTGAAACCTTGCTTATAATATACATATTTCTATCTGGAATGCAGATGAAAGGAAAATCAGTCTGATTAATATGCTAAGAAATGTTATCTTTCTGACTCACTTTAAGGAGGGGGCAGTACAGTGTCTAAAGAAAGATGTTTTTTGTTTTTCTTGTGTGTTCTCCAATCTATAAATAAATACAGAAAAGAATATGTTACCCAAAGGAAGAAAACACTCCCATAAAATGCTAAGACAGACTTGCTTGCATACCATTGTGTGATAGCCATCATCCCAATCCTCTCTGCAATTATAATAACATTTTGCTTTACAAAACTGCTGCAATTAGCATATTTAAACATAGTTGTTTCAAAGTATGCTGTTTAGCTCAAATTTATCAGCATATTCATTGCATAAAATTTCATCTTAATAATCCATGAAGGTCAAGCTATTAGCAAGGCGTACGTAAACTCCCATAAGCATGCCTGAAGCACAGTGGAAAATTCATGACACTTAAGTGACTTGGCTATAATTCCTTTTCATCTCAACAGCCTTTAAAACTCTCCACATGAAAACATAAGCAATAGCCTTATGACAGTTGCAGGGCAGTGTGTTTTCTGAACATTTGCTCGCTTGACTTTTTTTAACCTAAGGGTAATGTACAGTGTCAGATATTTGAAGAATTTAAAGGAGGAAACAGACTTCAAAACTGTAATAGTTTTTCATAAGAGCCTTACAATATTTTCAAAAAAATAAACAGCTATGTAGATGCATTAAATTTGCATATGCACCGTATTTTCTGTAGACAGCCTGGATTTTTAAGAACAGAAAAGAAAATCCATTTCAGTTTGTATGTCCTTTTTTATGCCCTACAATATTATTTCTTACACATATTTGTTCATCTGCCTTTCTGAAATTGTTTCTCTGTGGTCTGCCTGAGGCTAGGAACTTTGTAGACTGATTTATCTAAGAGGAAAAATTCCATCAGGATTATTTTCACAATTTGGATTTCAACAGTAAGATAGGAAAATTAAAACATTTCACCACAAGTGCTCCCTGTGTTTTGATTTTTACAATGTAAACAAACGAAACCAAAACCCCCTTAAACACTTTTATTTATACATCCTTCTTCTCCTACTAATACCACTATTAAGGATCCAGTTGCATTCAGATTTAATTCAGTCTTGGTTTACATTCATGTCGTGGATGTAAATTGTCTTCTCAATGCCTTTAGCATTGGACTTAATAAGAAACTTTTGAAACATGTCATGATGTTCTATTTATGGCCCTAATCTTGATTTCCCAGGGATCTCCATATTTTATTTTTAGTTTACATTTAATTCAGATTCATCTTGCATGGTTTTCTGAATACTGTGTGCATTTTTTTAGCTTACTGATCCATCAGCTGTGCAAAAGCCTGTGTCATTAGTAGAGTTAATGGTGCAAACAAGTGTCCATTTTCTAATGATAGATGCAACCTGGTACAAAAGCAGATGAAATAACATTTAGTAGAGTTTAATAAAGAAAGGTGGGGGAGGTTTCTGCTGCACAAGTCCTTGTTAAGAACGACAGTAGTCAGTGCAAAGGGAGTAAAAAACAGGCAGCTGATTTCAATATTCAACCATTTAAAATAGTTAAGACTCACGCTCATGACCTGCTGTGTTACAAGTATCATAGAATCATATAATCATTTAGGTTGGAAAAGACCTCTAAGATCATCAAGTCCAACCATTAAACTGACACTGACAATTCCATCAAATTCAGACACCTTTTCCCTTGAAACTTACTGATTATTAATGTGTCTAATCTAAAAATCACATTGGTGTTGCATGGAGTTCTGGCTCTTGTTCAACAACTTTTAAGCTAAGCTTCAACATGCATTACACTGTGGCCTAAACATTAATGGTTTCAATTTTGAGCCTTGTCCTCTACTGTAATGGCTTTAGTTTATTATTTGATACAACGTCTACTGGGAATTTCGCTACAGTCAGTGTGGCAGGTAAGCAGGGAGGTCTGTGCAGTCCACTTCCATAGAGCTGCACTTTGACAAAATAAATGTCATGAATGGGGAACATGTTTGATCACACTGGTTTTTTATATCATCCACCTGGAGAAATTATTATCTCCCATTCTTATGGAGATAACCTTCTATGGAAGGGTTTACATTCTTGACTACCTATCCACACGAGTCAAGAAAATAAAACTTTATGTAATAACTTCCAAAGCTAAAACTAATCAGTTGGAGGAATTCATTCATTCTAGAGCATAAAAGAAACAAAAATTCAAACATTTCAGCTTAGGTCATTGTGTTCTAGTTCCAGGGATACAATGAAACACCCTTTGGTATAATGTAATCAAACAAAAAAATCTGACTTCATTTATAATTTGTATTCCTAGACAGCGGTCATCAAATCCCTAAGAGTCCTTGAATTTATAATGACCAAAGTCAGACTGTAAATCATTTTATTTTACATGCTTATATGAATGTTTCTACGTGTCTCTGTCCTGTTGCCTCATGTACATAGTTTGTAGGCCTTGCTTGGTATTTTTTACCTTTTTAATAGAGATGGTTATTTGCTTAAGGACAGCAAGTTCTTCAGTGCTGGAATTAATGAATATTTACCTAGTGCATTTACCTAGACAATCCTCATAGAGGATTTCAAAAAAAAGGCAATCATTAACTTCTCTGACTTCTTTGCTCTAACTATTATTTTTGGCATATAATTCTGATAGATGGTGATTGTCTTTCACTTTTCTGAATAACAAATTCATAAAGGAGTTTCTAGGTTAGAGCAGCAGTCTACGTTTACCTTTAGTATACTCATCCTATTTTTCTATTTTGCACCTTTCTAAGAATGGAAAAAAAGGAGAGGAGATGGATTCTTCTCTGGTGAAATAGTGTTGTGTAGAAAAGGATTTTATTATTATTTTGGTCAGGGAATATATTAGGAGGCTTACAAGTCAAAATGAGAAATTAACTTACCAGGAACTGAAAGTGATTGTAAATTTTAAGTTCACATGAATCACAAGCTTAGATTATTTGCCCAGTAGAAGTGAGCTTGATTAGCTTTCCCTCTCTGCCACATGTCAAGTGTGTGTGTGTATGTGTATGCATGTGTCTGGTTAGTGGAAGTCAAATTGCAATTTTTTGTGGGAATGTTAAACCTTGCAAGATGCAGTGCTCCCCAACAGCAAGATCGATTGTAAGTCTTATTTCTACCACCAGCCTCTATGACTTCATATAAAACTCCAGAATCCTGATAAACTGTCATGGGGAAAAATGATAAAGTGATTTATACTCAATTTTGCTGGAAGGGAGAAATGCAGAGGCTGTCAGTCTGGGTCTTCAGAACAAATGAGTTACAGTTCATGAGGCAGCTCAATAAGGCTATCATTTCCCATCAGCTCCTATCACTGACAGCCACAGATTCACTGGATGGGGAAAGGGAAAATGGCTGAGTTTTGGTGCCAGGTGAGTCTGCACTATTACTCCATCAACCAGGCTTGTGTAGACAAGAGCCTACCATGAATATTTGATAGAAGCTTCTTCCCACAAGTGCCTGTAGAAAGTAGTAAAGCTGTTCTTTCATTTGTATTAAAAAAACCCCTCTCTAACTCTCTGTTTGGATCCAGTTGAAAATGTCCATTTGTAAACTGCTAAGATTTCTCTGATTTATTTTGTAAGTGTGCATTTGTTTCATTCAGCAGTCTGTTTTGTGCCACATGGCTTATTTATAGCCCTTGCCGAATGAAACAAAAGAATCCTCAGTCTGCTGGGATTTCACATACAATGCATTTGTCACTATCCGTCTCATAAAACTGCAATACCAACTGAGCCTCAGAGCCACCTGTGCATACCCAGAGGAAAAAGGAATTTCATCTGCCACAATTACAAATTGTTAGAAATATCCATGTTCCAGTTCTAGGCAGAAAAAATATTTAGGTCAAAGATGAAGAACTTGCTCCGTATGTGCTCATATTAAAACAAATCAGCATAAATAATTTCTGTATTATCCCAGGTTTCTGTTGCACAGAATTTTCATGTCAGTTGTTGGTGTCTGCTAAAAAAGCTACTATGTGTGCTTGCCTGCATCTTTTTGAGAATGATTGCACAGCTGGATTTCTTAACAGAAATCCAGATTTGCTTTCCTAATACTCAGGTGCTAATTAGCTTTTTTTAATATTAATAATCACTAATGGACTTGGTCCCTAGATGACAATGTTAAACATCTTCTTAGGTGGGACTGTTGTGCTACAAGAGTGAGATAATAGAATCATAGGGACCCACAAGGATCATCAAATCTAACTCTTAGCCCTGCAGAGGACAGCCCCAAGAATCACACCATGTGCCTAAGAGCATTTTCCAAATGTTTATTGAACTCTGGCAGGCTTGGTGCTGTCACCCTGGAGAGCCTGTTCCAGTGCTCAACCACCCTCTGGGTGAAAAACCTGATATCCAACCTAAAAGCCTCCTGACTCAGTTTCATGCCATTTCCTCAAGTCCTGTCACTGGTTACAAGAGTGTCCCTCCACTTCCCCTAGTGAGGTTGCTGAAGACTGCAGTGAGGTCTCCTCCAGGCTGAACAAACCAAATGTCCTCAGTCACTCCTTATACGGCTTCCTCTCAAGGCCCTTCACCATCTTTGTGACTCTCCTTTGGGCCCTCTTTAAGAGCTTAATGCCTTTTTTATATGGTGGTGCCTAAAACTTGCAGGTATTATTGCCAGGCTGCTTTTTAAGACAGAGAGATATGCTCCCAAAGGAGAAATTAATATAACAGAAAAAAGGCTGTGATGTTCTCACTAACACTCAACTGTCTCATGTACCTAATTCTATGTGCACGTCTATGATGTGAATCAAACACCACTACACCTCTATCACTCATCTGAACTATATCTGTAACCCACAGAATCTACAGAAATGAGATCATTTCCAAGTCTTTGTCCGTGTCCATAGCTTAGGCAAAATATTTTTAAAATACATGATACACCTACTGAGAATACAACTTGAAGAATTCACACATACAAAAAAAAAAGAATTTAAGTTCTATATCTTTCATTAAAAAAAGAATCAAACCCCCAATCAAACAAAAATCCACACCACAAAATTTTATTTATATAGTTCCTCAGAATTCTCTAGGCCTTCTATTCAAAAGAATCATTCCTCACAGAGCTGCAGCTCTTTTCCTAGGTAATAGATAGATAGATAGATAGATAGATAGATAGATAGATAGATAGATAGATAGATAGATAGATAGATAGATAGATAAAATTGTTTTAGCCCCAGAATAACCAAGGGCTGTCTCTGCTAATGAATGCATTCCTGAGGTTTCACAGGAAACTTAATTTATTATTTGCATTTTAGAATGTAAAAGGCCAAAACTATCCAGGCATTGCAGTTATGACTAATCAAGTCCAAAAGTGTTAATGATGTCAGATTTGATTTGATGTTTTTTATCTTGTTATGAAGATTTGGAATAACATTAAACTTTTCTACATTTATGGAAAAGTACCGCTAATAGATATATTGCTAATGTTAAAAAAGATGGTTTCTTACCTGAATTTTAAAACCAGTGATAGCTGGCTTGTTTTGTGTAGTTTTTTCCCATGTGCTTGAACCTTTCCCATCAATGCTAGTAGAGATCATTTCTTTTTTCAAATGCTGCTCTGCTTTCATTTACTTTAATGATTGAAAGCAGTGTACCAATTCAATCTTTAATCTTTTCTCCTTAATCTGCAAGAATCTCAATACATACAATTTTAAAAATATAAAATAAATAAATTCAAAGTCAGATCAGATTACCAGGTTTGTAATTTTTCATCTAGGAATAACAAATGCAAATAAATATTTTCTGATTTGTATTTCTCACCTCTGGAGCTGCAGATGCAGAGGGCTGAAAATCAAAGTGTGTCATAAGTGGATCAGAACCTGTGCAGACAGAGTAAAGTAGAGGACCATTACAGTCATAGAGTCCTCATGTTTCATATCTGTCTTAAATTCTCAGAGAACATGGTGAAATGTACATTAATTTAGTCTTGAGAAATTCTATCATACATATCACCACATGCTTTTCCATTCCTTTTGCTCCTTCATTTAGCTGAACACGGGAGCCTGTCACCTTGTGGCAGACCCTCAAAGCTATCTGTGTAGGGAGCAGGAACTCACAGGAATCCCTCCCTGCATCACTTCACTTTTATCTTCTTTGTGTTTGCATAACTGACCACAAAAAAGGGTAGCAAGCTGGATACCAAAGCTCCATGGTCATTATCTCACTGCAGCTGTTCCCTGCTCTCTCCAGTGACTGAAGAACAGAGTATGAACTGGAAGAACTGCATTTTTTTCTGAATGTCAGATTATTTTTCATGATCTAAAACATCCTAAATCTCTTTGTTTGAATATTATGGCCGAAAGACAGGGCAAGAAAATGGAGAACAGGATGAGGAAAAAAGGTGAAGATGGAAAAATAAGAAGAGGAAGTGAAAAGAGGGAAATGGAAAGGGAAAGAGAAAACCATACATGTCATGTTTCTCAACTGGCATATGGTCCTGGAAGAATCTTTAATTCTAACTTGAGTTGCAGTTATTGTTCAGGAGTGTTTTCTCTTTGAATTTCATTCAAATTTTAAATTGATTTTTGTTCCTTGTAGCCTCAGCTATGAAGCACAAAGTACAATTCATAGATTTATGAAGTCTTACAGAATTTGATGTGGCATAAATTTCTCATTGGAGTCAAGATCTTGTCTAATTCTATGGGTTTTTTTCCACTTTCCTAAAGAGGTGTCCATCTCAACTGAAAGTTCTAGGAAAGTGTTTTCCCATCTTGCCTAACTATAATTGACTATCAGACAAATCTGACACATTATTCTAAAGTATTCTGAATGAGTATTTGAATTTGAAGAATGTTCTGACACATTCTTCAGAAAGTTCTGATGGCACCTGGTACACCTTTAGTCATATTTCCTAAATGAACTGTATCCTTTCTGAGATTCTGGTTTCAAAGTTCTGCAATGCATGACCAAATGAATTTTCAGTTTTAGTCCACAGTTCACATTTGAAAGATATTTGTATCACAGAACCACTATGAAAGCTGGCAAGACTAACAGAAGAAAACCAGAACTGAGGTAATCAGGCAGGATGAACGTAGAGCTGAAGAGTATCACATGGGCAGTTTCTGCATTGCCTTCCTGAGTGGCTTCCCACAGTTCCTGACAGGGATTCTTGTATTTTTAATTTTTTTTAAACATCCTGTTGTATTAGTCTTATTCTTTGCCTCTGATTTTGCACTCCCAAGAGCAAAAAAAAACCCCAAATACATGGGTTTTCAACCAAAGTCTGTGGAGAACCAGACAATTCGAAGTCAGTGCAACAATACCCTCCTGTACTTGCAGCAGTCCTTCTGTACAAATATTACACATTAAATTTATCTTCAGGAAGAAGAAAATAGCTTTTGAATCTCAGTTACAGTACTGCAAGTGAATATGTGTATGATTATATGACATTAGCGCCATTTTGTTTGATAGTAAAACTTTAAGAGCTGTTACAGGTATAGAGCCTGTGAAAAAAAAGATAAGAACTTACTAGAAAGTATTAATTGCTGTCACAGTTATTCATGGACAAAATATATAAATTCTGCTGTAAAACTGAGCTTGTAAGAACACAGCTGCTGAACCATTTTCAAATTTCATGCAGTTGTACAGCTAGAGACGGGTGAAGCTGTCTATTCATCACATTGCATCACTCCACTTTTCTCACAGAGATTAACATGAAAGCTAGTTCTTTATAGGGCGAGAAAGTATGTATCTTGCTAAGGGATCAAATAATTTACTTTCTAGTAGCAATTATATTCTCTGTTTTCCAATAATAGAGTGCTGTTTCTCTATAGCAATTCAAGATGTAACATGTCAGCTTCTCAATTTCTTGGAAGTAAAATCATGATGGGTAGTATATAAAGATGAAAAATGGAACCAATCCATGGTCCAGTTAGAAAAGAACTACAGTAGACATGATTTTGCTTCATTTAATTGAGCCTTAATATTCTGGATTTTCCAGTTCTGTTCAAGAATTAGAATGGAATCAACAGTGAGGAAAGACTGAATTGTGAATAAAGTAAATTGAAGAAGTTCTTAGAGCGTACTATCACTGGTACCAGCAGAAGCCTTGAAAGTTAACTATGTAAGGATACTATATTTACTTTGTTAACTCAGAAGGAGCCTATGAAAATTTCTTCTTTTTTAATCCATAAATAAAAAATAAAATTAAAGCAGAATTAACTAGTGATTAACATTAACAGCAAAGACACGTCTTGACATGGATGATTTTTTAAGGGTGCTGTCATGATTATGGCAGAGAAAATTCCAATGAAAGGATAACTTTTGTTCTGTCTTTTCACTATCACGTGATAAACAAACCACTTGGCAACTACACAGAACTACATTTACTGACTTTATATTATATGACATCTAGTTATACACCACTTCTTAGACACAGTTCTGGCTATAACTGTAAGGGTGCCAAGCATTATGAAATACCTGTCTGTGAGGAGTAATTCTCTTGAACATTGCAACACCATACACACTAGAAAGACTAATGAGTAAGAGTCTGGGCCCAAAGTGGAGTCCATATCCCTCAGCTACATTTGCTGCTTAGGCTAAAATTTCTGGAGATAAAATAAAAGATGCTGATCATCACGAAGTGGCAAAGGGCAATTCCAACTGTGTATTTCTTTTAGCTAGTTTCAGAGATGCAGTTATAACAGGTGTAGATGTAACAGTATTTCCATCATCTACTCCTGTCTCCAAACTTGTAGCCCAGAACACCCTGCCTCCACTGCTCCACCCTGGCTGTGTGTGTGTGGTGGCCAGTCAGCCGCCCCTACATGTGAAAAGCTCAGTCTTTAGCCTCTCTGTTTTCTGGAGCCCAAAATCCACTCCAGCCCTTCCTTTCCCATGCTTATCTACTTTTATAGCCCTTGGCCTCATATCTATTCTGTATACCCAAAATACCCAGGCATTCTTCCCTTCAGCCTCAGTTCCCTGCTGTATAAATCCAATCACGCAAGTGTTGCTTGTCAGTCATAACCCATGTCTGCCTCAGGATTAACTCCTTGCTACATTTCTGCTGTCCATCAACTCTGTTGATGCCTTCCAGGTAGCTGTTGGAATTGGCTCATCCTCTCCATTGCACGGTTCCACCATGTCTTCTGTTTTTGTGTCCACGAGAACTTCATTTGGGCTGACTCGATGCACATCAGTAAACTGCTTGGGGAAAGAGGTGAAATATCTGGCAGTCCTGTGCAATTCCTGTCAGCAGGCTTCTCAGAGAATGACTCAGACACCACCAAGGGGAGAAGCGAGGAGGGTAACTGCTGTAATATCGATGATGGGGTAGATGGAAGGCAACCCATCACTACAAATGTCATCTGCTGCTGTAAATCTTATGATACCCTGCGTGGTTTCCACCAGGTCAGGGGGAAGATGCAGTCCATTCTTCATTTCGCACAGTAGCACTGGGGCTGCAGAGTGACATGGCAGTTATCTGCCAATGGGGAATATTTCTAACTTTCTTCCTGTCCTGGGAAAGTCAGCCCAAAACTTCAAGCCATACTGGTAAGTGATTTGGCAACAATATTCTCTTTAGAGGTAGTATTAACCTTTATCTTGCAAGAATAACCAGTTATATGCCATAGAATTCAAGATCATTTAGCCCTGAGAGTGAAGGTATGGCCCTATAATTCAGGACATGGGGACCAAGCGTGTCAGATGCCCACAGGGATCTGAGGATGTGTCTCCCTTTGTATCTTCAAAAGTCTCAGTAGAAATTGGCAGTTTTGTATGAAATACCTTGATTTCTTCAAATTGAAGAAATTTGATGAATTTGCATCCAGCTCCCCTTCCCTGCAAGATGTTGAGAAAAATCTGACAAGAGACCAAATTCATGTCAAATCTCTTTGTAAATGGAAATCTGTAAGTTCTGTTGGCAACAAGAACTAATTTGATTGTCACGTAGAATTTGCAACAATCTAGTTCCAACAAGCTGGAAAAAATCACTGTCATGCAAGACTTCATTTGCCTAAACATACAGATGTGTACAGAAATCATTGAGGCACACTAAATTCCACTATTTTGTTTTGTCTAAAATATGCATATAAAAATAAAGAGGTATTGAGGTTTTCCTTTTTTCCGTGAAATGACAGTCACCACATTTTTTAATTCTTTGCTGACTTGTTGGTATTTATCATGACTGGCTTCCTTCCCACTTGCATCTGGAAATACATCTTTAACCCTAATCAAACTACTCTTTTAAAAATCATTATTAGGCTGTCATTAAGGCAATTTGATTTCAACATACCATAGTGCCTCTGCACATGCTTGGCCATAATAATATATACTATCAAGTCTATTGAAAATCTGACCTGAAACACTCAAAACTGTTCTTGCTTGTAGCTCTTAATTATTTAAAACCCCCCTTTGGTCTTTTTCAATGGGGTCATGAGGTTTTAGTAGTTTTGTCTATTTTTTCTTAAAAATCTTGCTATGCATAATACGTTTTGCCATGACTGTGAAGGACAAAGATTTTCAGTGCTTTCATAAATACTACATTATTAATAGTTTGTTTTACTGACTATAGAATAAGAACACTAAAAGTCTTTCCTTTTTTTTTCAGTTGAACATTTTGCTTCCTGTTTCAACTTTTAAATTTTATGTTAATAATTTGCAATACAAAACATCAGCTGTATTTCAAAATGACTAAAAATAAAAGTATTTTTATTTATGTCTAAAGCAAGACTTCCCTAAGTCTGCCAATGTTCTCATGGACCACTTTTTATCATAGTAAATGAGTGTATTTTTAACATAAAATGTTTCAAAAATCTTAGTATTTTTTAATTGCTTTTGTGTATTTCTGGCTATGCTATGGCATTTTGTGAAATTCCTCCACCTTACTCTGAGCTTTTAGTGATCCCTTTATATTCTGTTTAGACTTTCATACCTTACACTGTGAAGAAATGAGTAAGGTAGAATTGCACTCTTACTTCCACTGAGTTAATTCTGTGTCCTTTCTACTGATTATTAATAGCTGAATTTGCAGCAGATTATTTGGGTTGTTATACTCAACCTTTGCAGTTTCTTTGTGGTATGTCTTCTGCTTTCATATTTTTATTTCCATAGTGTCTTTCCTATGCTTTACTACCTTTACTAGTTTCTCTTTCTTTAGCTTTGCTTTTCTATCTTGAATGATCCTACTTCAAAAAAATTGTGCATATCTCTTACTGTAAGTCATTCATTCATTTTCTTTAACTTCATGATTATTATTCTAGACATTTCACTTTTCTTAATTCATGACACTTTCCTCATTAAAGGATAAAATTACTACTAATACTTGACAAGGCAATTAATTCAGTGCTTTTTGGGAGGATAAACTGTGCTAGTTTAATATGCTTGGTGTGTAGTAGCTGAAATTTTATTTCTCTGATTCCATTGGCAGTGGGAAAAACCCCAGTATTAAATCTTCAATGCAATGTCAGATTTTACCTTTTTTTAATGATCTATATCTTGCTCTTTTCCTTATATAAGAAAAAAACCCACAGTGAAGTGCATGTTATTGGACTGTGTTAAGTCTTGAGGGTTTAGGCTTTTTCCTCTTAGTGTGATTTAAGTTATCAACAATGGTGGCTTAACTGCTCAGCATACTCTTCTCTGACTCACATAGCAGGTGATTGAGTGAAATGTTCTGAATTTTCATCCCAATATTATCAGACTATTTCAACAGTCTGCTCAGAGGACTCCCAAGAATTATTTTTTTCCCCACATAAGAATCAAACAGAAGCTTAAATAAAGCTTGTCCTTTTTTATTTCCTTGCTTCACATTACTGTCTTCCCAACTGGATGGAATAAGTAATTTTGTTCTAGTCTTTAAGGAAGAAACTTGGTTTGTTTTTCTAATTGGAATGAAGGCTTCTATGAATGCCCAAGCTTATATAAGACTGTGAATCTTGCTCTGAGAAACCTATTTCCTTGTTTTGATTTGACTTCACGGAAAGTCATCAGATTTCCAATACTTACTTCAGTGTCCTCAAAATCAGAATCTGGATCATCCTGTTTTTCAGAACTGGATGACTTCAACTCATGGAATCACAGAATCACAGAATAGGTGAGGTTGGAAGGGAACTCTGGAAATCATCTAGTCCACACATCCCACACACCACACTTGGCCTCCCCATTCAGGCAAGGTCAGCTGGTAGCAGGATATCCAGGACCATGTCTGACTTTAGAGCATCCAGGAGTGGAGATTCTTAAGCCTCTTTGGGCAACTGCATCAGTGTTTGACCACCCTCCTCACAGTAAAGCAGTGATTCTTACGTTCAGATGGTATTCTGTGCACTTCAATTCATGTCCATTGCCTCTTGTTCTTTCACTTGAAAAGAGAAAGAGTCTGGCTCTCTCATCTTCATTGCTTCATTGCGTCAGGTAAATTCCTTTCCTTGTTTGGTTGATGAAACATCTGTTCCTCCTCAATCAATTCTTAGGACTGATGTGGAGAAGATGGATCTCCACAAAGGCCTAAACTCGTCTGGCCCTGTGAATCAGACTTTAGACAATGGTTAATGCTTTGTGGATGAGTGAGAAGCACCAGTTTCCTAACAAAGGCAATGCCTTTTTGAAAGAAACTGAAAGGAGAAAAATAACATGTGAGTCCTTTTATCTGAAATTTAATCAGGTGATAAATATTCTTAGTGTGTCATTGCTCTGTAACTCAGAAATTATAAACATTAGTAGAAAGCAGATTTAAAGAAACAGTGATAGCATCTACTTGTGCTTGACTCATTCAAATCCACCAGTATTAAGTTCCTGTTCTTTAAATTTAGTTTCAAATCACAAACTCAAAAAAAAAAACATGTCCTGAGCTTAAGAGACTGTAATTTCTCTTAAAAGTAGGTCACAGAAAAAGGAATCTGAATCATTAAATGATGCTATCCATAACAGAAGAGGAAAATCAGAATCTTATTATGTACTGTTGCAGTCTTTAAAAGCTGAAACCTGAAGCTGAATTTAAATTTGGAGTTAAAAAAACAACAAAACCAAAACACACACACACACACACACAAAACAAAAAACCAACAAACAAAAAACCACCAAAAAACTCTCAGCACAAATACATGATTATTTGATAAACTCATCTCTCAAACCCAATCATATTCTGCGCATGTAGACTTCCAGGACTTTCACACAAATATTAAGGGCGTATTCATTTCAAAGGCTGAATAGAAATATCAATTTATTTTGTGTCACTGAGTCCAATACTTCAAATCCTGAAAGTTCTGATGCATATTTAGGATAAAGCATTCTATCAGAAAATATTCATCTGCATGGGGAAATCAACTGAAAGACACATTAGTACAGATAGAACATGGGTTTGTGATGCAAAATGCTTTAGAGAAAACATTGAAGGTTTTTTAACAGAAATAAGAAGAGAATGAGGAATGCATAGTGTAATGAAGACATAATTCTTCAAAGACGCTAAAAGTTGTTTTTACTGCCCAGATTGTTAGAGAAAATAACATATTTATCTTATTTATTTGGCAATTTGCTAATTTTCAGTCTTTTGCAAGAAATAGTTATTTATAGCAAAAGGGTTTTTAGTTTAATTTGCTTGCTCTTCTTAGGAAAATCACTGTACTTCTTAAATGGCCTGGTGGTGTTTGAGAATTTCAGGTGTGTATATTTTAAATTGCTTAAGGGTTGGAAATCTACTACTTAGGAGCACAGTGTAGGAGTTCACAGTGATGCATGAAAAATAGATACAGCCCAGCTGTGAAGCAATACAGAAGGCCTCTAAAATACATATCAGCAAAACTGAAGGCAAAAAAAGCCAGTTATAGTCATTATATCTCTCAATGAGACCTCAATTTTTCTATGTAGTAGTTTTATTTGGATTTTTCTAGTTCCATCTACATATGTATATTCATTGAAATAAGATCCAGTTATGTTCAAAAGTAGAACACTAATGTTTATAGTTTCCCACAAATTATAGTATGTACCATTCGTTATTCAAATTCCGTTCATTAACGCATATCTAAAGACGTTGGGAAACAAGACTCTACTCTTTTGAACATTTTGCTGCTGCTTGACTTTGGAAAAATCATTTCATACTTCGAGTGAAAATTTTGAAGAAAAGATCTCTGAAGTTTGGCTTCTACATCTTGCAGTGCTGGTGGCATGTTTTTAGAGCTGCTGAATACCTCAGGTTATTGTAGTATCATTTTAATCGCAATGGAAAATTTCTACATAAACAATCTATTTTCTAAAATTCATGGAGGAGTGGAAATATGACTTTTGGAAACACTGCGTTTGGTTGAAAATTTGGAAATATTTCCAAGGAATACATTTATGGATACAGTTCATTTATATATTGGCCTAACAGAAATTATTTTTCCAGTTAAAAGTGTCTGAGGGATTTTTTTTACCATGCTTGTTCTTTGATCAGTCGGGGAATAATTGGTCTTTATTAGCTAGGTTTTTCTCTCATATGGAGGGAAATATACAAATAATATCAATATTATGACTGTGCACTTTATACTTGGAAGTTTTAAAAATTCTTGCATATTTCACATTGCTGTCTGCTACAGGGACTGATTTAATGCAAGAAAAGGATGATATAACTCAGAGATGCAAAAGCACTCCCCGCCTCCAACTTTCTTACCGTAGATTCAAATAGAGTTATAATCACACAAAAACTAACAGCACAGTGGAAAGTCTAGTTAGCCATACTTATGGCAAATAATGTGTAACACTGTGCCAAAATTAATTGTATTTGTAAATGAGAATACTGTCTTAATGGTCTGATAGATGGAGCACTGGCATGTTACATCTATGGTCTTTTAAATCTAACCTAAAGTCTTAACCACAATTCGAAGAATGTTTTAGGGTTAATACCTGTTAGGCAGTAGTCCCCCATTATCTTTAATAAAGAGAATATAATTTATCACAATTAGGCTTAATTAACAATTCTCAGTCTGCGCTCAGCATAATTTTGGGACTGAGACAGCATGGGCAATAGCTTTATTCCTTTAATCCCCAAAGGTGGTTTTCCTCGGGTCGTTTCCAAACTCTGTGATAAACAGTAAGAGGATCTCATTTTAAAAAAATCAAAATTATAAATTCTGGAACAGTAGGTGTCACACAATTCATTCTTCCCCAGGTTAGGCATTCTAGGCAGCTCAGTTAGCAGATGTGACACTTAAGTCAGAGGATGTCTCCAGATGTATTACATTAGATACACAGAAATTGATAAAATATGCTTTACATTACTTGCATTCGTGACTAAGATTATATTGGCTAATGCTGCTGAATATTATGATGGCAAATCTTTGTGCTATTAGAGAAAATAAATAAAAGCTAACATTATCTTGAATTTTGCAAGTTTATCTGTTCCTCACTAGGACTGTATATCTTGTAAAGCTATAACCCTATTCAAGCTTTTTCCTCTCTTTTGGAATGTTTGAAATCCTATTCCACTATTGCTATAAGTGGCAAAAAACTGCAGCTTATGCATAAACATCTCAACTGCTTTCAGTATATTTGATTGTTTCAGGGGACATTTTTCCATAACAGCTTTTTTTCCCTGCAACAATGTCTATTCTGAGCCCTGCCACATGCGAAATGTGCATAAGCAAAGAAAAATCTCTGGTATACATCTGCCTGTCATTTGTGCAGTTGCTTCATGGGAATAAGGGAAAACATAGGAAAATGAACAAATCTAGGTTTTATTCCTTTTATGTATCTAATTTCTGTGTTTCAAAATCCTGCCAAACGTTTTTGTTCTAAATCAGTGTTAGGGTAAACATGAATGCATGGCTCTATTTCAGAAATTTAAGAAAAAGAGTAAACTCCCAACCTAGCCTATGATTCACTCAGGTTGGAGTAATCTAAAAATCAAACATATTCCTGAACATATGACACCAGATGTAGAAAACTACCTTCGTATTACTTGAAATATGGTAATTACTCTCTTCTGGAAAAATTGACATGAAGTGACTTTGTGGTATACAGGACTTGCTTACTGAATTTGGTGTTTAAGATACCTATAAATAGTGACAATATGGCATGAGGAACAATACTTTCTGCCACCCTTCCCTCATAGTGAATGCTTAAGCAAGAGCAAATCTCAGCACAAGATTTTGTTCAAATTGTATGGTGCGTTTTTTTCTTTCAAAAACAGTGAATGNNNCAGAGGAGAGCTGAAGTGTTTGTGGGGCTTTTTACTTTTAAAGGACACATTGAGAAGTTACCATTTCTTCTTGGGGTTAAATGCGGTATTTTCTTGCAGATGCTGTTCTCACCAACAATCCATTTCCATTACAACAGTGTAAGGACACTTTTTCAGCATCAGAAATTTATACTCAGTCCTTAAGAACTGTAAAAATGCATGCAGATGTAGTGAATGTAGCCCCATATTTTGATAAGGATAAAATATTGTATGCCAGAATGAATTGTTTTTTAAACTTA
The DNA here is from genome assembly GCA_013396735.1 of Grallaria varia. Taxonomy (NCBI): domain Eukaryota; kingdom Metazoa; phylum Chordata; class Aves; order Passeriformes; family Formicariidae; genus Grallaria; species Grallaria varia. Next base: position 34,008 of record VWZG01010615.1, read on the forward strand.
CAGAATAGAAAGGAATAATCTGCCTCAAAGCACATGAATGCAAAATAGTGCAGGATCTGAAGAAATTTATATAATGAAGAACCGATATTTTATTCTTTCACTTGAGATATAAGCTCTGTGTCTTGAAATGTGCTGGGTTTTACCTATGAGCGATGGAGGATTTCAACAGTCTCTTCAGTGCAGTAACAATACAATACATTTACACAGCATCTTGCCTAAAAGAGTCACAAGGGGCCTATCTGTGATCTTTCAGTATGTCAAGCATACTGGCACTGACTAATTTCTTGTGTGTTGAAAGGAAAAATGAATGTTGTTTAGGTGTCCTAGACAACAGTCTATGCTTCAAAGCTAAACTATGTGATAGGTATCTATCTGATTCAAATCTAGTATTCAATTTAGGAGTGAAATAACATGAGTATCTGTCATTGTTTGCCTGGGCTGCCTCAGATAGACAAATAAAGCTCAGCCAGGTTTCAGTACTATTCCGTTAAGATAATATTTTTTTAAATAGATATCTAGACAGAAATATTTGTCCTTCATTTTTCTTTAGAAAAATTCATTCCTTTAATTATAGTGTATTGATACTTCTTATAATTTAACAGGGATTTTTACTTTGTGTAAATTATATTTTTCAAGTGGACTATAAACCAGCAACTAATAATGTATTTATTTGTTGCTCTTGAAATATGACTTTTAACAAAACTTATTTTTCTGGTTTTAGACCTATATTTCTCCTTATGCATAGTTTAACTTTGCCAGAAAGTGTCTGGTATCCTCAATTGCCAACTCAGGTCCCACAGCAACATGAATTAGACTGAAATTATTGTAATAGGGTACAGAAAGGAAAATTCATCACTGAAATTAACAAAGAAGTAATTAAGTGAACAATGCTTTCCTATATACTGATGGTGACATTTTTAAAACCACAGTTATGAAACAACCTCAATGTGATCTCTAGAATGTATATTATCATATATAAACATTGTTTTGCAGTGTTGATTGGAGTAAAATCACATGGATTAACTAACTAAATGAACTGATTTTCAGTTGCATCAGATTTCAGGTGAAGTTCCAATTAGCTGAGCCAGATACAGCTTAACCTTTTTTTCCAGGGCTAGTTCTTGAGGAAAGAGGGGAGAAATCAACAAAAATACTCTAAATTATAAACAATTCATACAATTCTTCAATGGTATTTATCCTGAAGGAATAAACTTTCTACATGAATTACTGAATTTTGGCAGTGGAAATCCACTCAGTGGCTCCACTCTACCTATTAAAAAAATGCTAAAATAATAATGTAAAAATTGATTTCTATGAAAATTAATGTTTGAGGTCCCCCAGATGAAGCTAATATTGCTTTTTCTCTATCAGGCAAAAAAAAAAAAAAAGTTTGCTTCTTTATTCATTCATTATTTTGAAAAGTTTTCATAGCCACAACCTCTAAAGTTTAAAAACATTTCTTCAAAAATCCATAGCATTTAAATTATGCCTTCATAAAATTAGATGGACTTGCCAAGTTATCCTTAATCTTAAATACTGTATGTGAACATATAAGTAGGTGTCCTATTTTGTAAATTAAAATGTGATGCCGGCAGACATTTTAGCAAGCAAAAGCAGACCTATTTTGATTGCCAGTTTGTAGTCTGTCATCTACTTTCAGAAGCAAAAACTTGCAATATTTACATGTCTGAGACAATTCTGTTGCAAAATAATTAGATAATTGTAATTAACAGATATGTTTTTTCTCTAGTTGAAAGACTTCATAAAACTTTCTCGAGCAGATGTTTGGCTGACAAAATTGGGCAAGTAGCTTTTTCCTGTTGAGAAGTGTTTGCAGGAATCTTTTTACTGCTGAAAATAGTTTGAAAGTTCTGTCAGCTATTTCATCTCAGTGTTAACTACACCACAGTTATCCATAGGAAATAAACATCAATTGTTTAATTTATGGCATTTTAACTGAAAAGTATGTACACTTTAAGATGAGACATGAAATGAGTAAGTGATGAAATTTAAGCCAAGTTGATAGTAAATTGCTAGTAATTTCTTAGAGACTGCTTTGAAATATATGTAGAAAATGGACTTTTTTATTCACTCATACCAGTTTTCATAGTGTAATTCTATGGTATTTGGAGGCTTTTTATAAAATTGCATCTCAATCTTCTTTGCCATAAAACTCTGACAAGATAAAAAGAAACCCAGATAACTTCAGTGGGACTCTCTCCTTGTATTCTGATATTGGACTGCAATTGAATGGGAAGGTGTGGGGAAGGGTAAGATCAATGATCACTGTCTAAATAAGAAGAGCATCTAGCCCAGTGAGTTAAGGAGTACAAAGGATGACAGTCAAATCACTGTCAGTTGCCCCCACCCCATGGGAGGGCTGTTGCCTGACCTGGACTGTACGAATGCTGTTCATTTTACAGTTTCCAAGTTCCTCAGCAATGTGGCAGAGGCTCTTGATGCACTAGAGCAGATCAGTCTGTAAGCTACTAGCTGTTGAAAGCTGGAAGAGCGTACCAAAGAATGACATGTGTGTGCACATGTTCTTCTCTCAAGCTTCTGGTCTATGTCATAAAAAGAGACACCAGATGCTCTTACAATTGGTTGAGTGTTTCTTGGAGAGAATTTGTTTTCAGTCTCTGGAAGCTGAGAGCTCAGAGCTATGCTGTATATTTAGCCACCAGAGTGCTATTTAAAGATTTTTTTAAGGTAAAAGGCCTTGTGGTAGCACAGTCTTCATCTTATTTTGGCACAACTTAACTTGTGTCAGGTTATACTTAATGACAGACCATTAGAAGGACTTCAGAATACACATGGTTTAAGTACTGACATTTGGCCGCAGATGTCACTGTGAGATCCCAAATTGCCATTGCAAAAAGCTAGAGTATTAGTGCAGAATTAAATCTCTTCCCAGTAAAAGATGGAGAGAGCATCTTCTTTTATGCTTCCCTGCCCTGTCTGAACTACTTCCTTTTTATAACAGTTTCATTTCTGCCAACTGCCTCTTCTTTCCAGCTAGGAACTATAAAAACAAAGTGTCCTTGCCACTTAGGAAAGATGTTGACAGGAGGTAAATACAACGATCCTCTGCCTGCTTAGGCATCAATTCTTTCCAATCACCATCACATATGAATACTTGACTAACTGCCAAATGCCATTCTCTGGAATGGAGAAATTTAGACAGTGCTGGAGAATCTAGTCTAGATCCTTAAAACAGCAAAACTCAAGGTCTCATCTCTGCATAAAAATAAGCTTAAATATTAAACCCAAGTTTATTACTAAACAAAGTAAGTGGACTTTCAGGCACTGAAATGAATGTTCATAATTTGCAAGTGAACTTCTATCACAAACCTTCCTGTCCATAAGTAAACAGATCAAAATGTGTAGACCTCATAAACACCATCTACAAAGTAAAAACTGTGTTTTTTCAGTGCTAAATTTGGGAGTGCCATGTGTATGTAATTGTAATGCTTGGCTCACCAAACAGGTGGTAAAACAGAGCTCTGCAGGTGTCAGTATATGGGATATACAAGGATGGTTGATCTAAAAAGCTGAAAGCTCCTGCAGCATACAGGCAGCGAAGGTGCACATGAGTTCTTCAGGATGTACTTTAAATGCTGCAATATGCTTTTATATTAGTAATAATCTATTTTGCATGAATGAGAGCTATGTGAATGATAATATTTGAAAAGTTATATTGTAATGTAGGTACAGTTTCCATGAAAGTCCTTGACACTAGCATGCTGTTTACTAAGAGTTATTGGACAGCACATGCCAGTGCTATCTAGTCGTTAGGCACTTCAGATGTCATTGCAGAGACAGCTATTTGATAAAAACAAAATCATGGTGTTTAGGGCCCTCAAACTGAAATGATGGTTGTTGACTGGAAGCAAATTCACTCTCCTTACAGGAATTTGTGTAGCTTCTGTTTCTACATACAGTGTCACAGGGTGTCACTGCTACAACTCCTCCCTGTTCTCACTTTCTATGTAGCCTGTGTTGCCTCTTAAACAACTGTAACTTTTCAATGAAGAAAGAAATGCATCCTTGGAAGACAGGTTTCAGAAATGAAAGTGGCAAACATTTCACACCATGTAGAGGTGTGATATGTTACAAGTAATCTTGGAAGAAATGGAGTAGTGGGCAGAGTGGAGTGTTCAGAGCTGCATGTATAATTCACACTTAGTGTGGTGGGTGCTATAAAAGAAATAAATACATAAACTCAAAGGCAGATGGAATTTATCACATATCTTTGCTGTTTGTCACCTGAATATCACCAGTACGTATAGGATGCATCTGCATAACTTGATCTTATCTTCCTTCTAAAAACACATACTAAATGCATATTAATTTCTGTACACAGAACTGGAAATATTTTGTGTAAAATATGCCTAGGATGTTGAGAGGTTTTAGCTGGAGATAGTTGCACAGCACCAACACAAAATGCATCTTTTCCAATATCATGTTTACTCCTCGATGAGAGATCTGTCACATTAGTATTTCATTTTAGGTAGCTCACTCTGTTGAAATGTACAATAATTACTTAACCTGTAATTAAAAAAAATAAATAAATTACAGGACAACTAAACCTAATAATAGTAGCAATCATTATAGCATCTTAATTAAATATGTTATGCTTCATTTCCATAGCTAGGCCAAATGCTGATTTCTGACAAGTAAATATTCTGGTTTTGCGATTTGATTGAGATCTGCAATGTAATTCTAAAAGAATGAGGAATGATTGAGATATCTATGTATGTTCTTGCTATGGTAAATAAAAAGTGGCCTTCGGGCCTTTGATATGATATTGAAAAATAACCTGTTAAAGGGAAACAGTAGGAATTTGAATTGCAGTATAGAATTTTCAGTTTTCTGAGAGGCACCTTTGTGCTAGTTTAAATTGTAAACACCTGAAAATCCAGTGTAAATTGATGTTATATTTACTGTGTAGCAGTCATTTTAGTATGCTTTCCTTGAAGATCCAAAAGCAAAATCCTGTGTATTAATCCTATGGCTTCAGAAAAGCAGAGAGAAAAATACCCATTGATGCTTATAAATATGAAGCCTGCAGAGTATAAGTAAAGGACATTTATAGAGAAAACCTTGAACAATTCCTACAACAACATCAGCCCAGTTTCATTCTGAACTGTTGAGCCAGAAATGTGAGAAAATGAAGTGACTGAAGCCTGTCAGAAAAGAAAAACTGCTAGTGCAGTGATGATATGAATTCACAGACGGCCACATTGAATCCATTATCTTCCCTGCATTGATTAAATACTGTTACTATTCAGGTGAATTGAAACCTTCACTGGCAGAGATGAGGACAATAAAAAGTTGTTTGTCATTTGTAACTCAGTAGAACATTGAAGTAAGGAAGGGGTTTCTTCTTTTTTTGCTTCAACTAGGTTATATGGGATGGCTCACAAGAAGAAATATATATTTTGGATGTTTTTTCCAATAAATACCTTGGTTTTTAGAACATTTTAGCAATCAGATTATGTAAAATCTACAACAAGACCAAACTTTCCACCTATAGCTCTGCCTTATTGGTATTGCTTATATCTTGGGTTAATCCAGTTTGCATAGGACAGTGCATCACATTAAGCCTCATTTGAAGATGAAGTTGTACCTTGCAGACACCACAGATTTCAACACACTGTGGTCTCTCCTAATCCAAATTGTTATTGGTATTTAATTCCAATTGTGACAGAAAACAGTCCTTTTTCTTGACCAAAAAACCAAAAAAAACAACCACTTTTCAAAATTTGTTCAGGATTTTAAAATGTTGGTTGATTAGAGTTTTTTGGTTGGTTGGGTTTTGGTTTTTAGAAGTTATTTTTGTTAATTTTTATTAAATTTTTATTAAAGCTTCATCTTTTTAACATTTTGCATCTTGTGGACAGATTAGCTGATCAAAGTTACAGCCATCATCCCTGGGATACTCCTGAGGCCCAGGTGACTGCCAGTGAGGCAACATTTACATGGAGCTCTTTTCCTGACTCAGAACTGAGTGCTTAAGCTGGGTCTCTGACATTTCTGTCACACCTCTTATGTATACAGTTGCTGGTGCTTGTGAGTAGGTCTTCCCAGCAACTTACATAGGAACTTCTCTATTTTGGATAGGTATTTCAGAGAAGTTGTTTCAAAAGTTAAGTTTTGCCATGTCTGTCTTCATTGCAATGAAGATAATATCCTAGCCACAAAAAATCTGATTGTGATAACATTATTAAATACATTATTCATGACAGGACAAGACCTGTAAATATGAGGTATGTAGAAAATGCTCAAACGGTCTAAGAGAATTATCCAATATTGGAGGCCTGTCAGGAATCTGACACGGGTTTACGTGAGATTCAGCAAAACCATATAATAAATCTTTCTACTCCCTTAACATGAAATAAGGCCTGAAGTTTACAGCATTCCACAAGGAATGATTTTCCTATACTCGCAGGAACACTGCACAGCAAACCTCTGCTCTGTCACTCATGTATGCCTAGTTGCAGAAACCAAATAAAGAGCATTCACTGAAGTCTAAGATAATGATTTCTGCCAACAGTTCTTAAATTCAACTAACACTATTTCAAATTCATGCAGTTGAATTAATTCGGAATAATTTTTGTCTCTCAGTCAGTTATAAAAAAATAATATAGATTTTGTTTCTTATCCATAAAAAAACCCATGAAAATTAACAAAAAATCCTTCTAATTTCTGTGAAACTGCTTTGAAATATGACTTCTAGTAGTAGCATTTGGCAAAGTATGCTCAGCCTGCAAAAATCAACAAAACCAAAATAATCTGCTATGTTGCTGTCTTGCTTCTACTGAAAAGCTTTCAAAAATCAGGGACAAAATGCCTAGAGATTTTACAAGATAACCTACTTTTAGCAGCAGAAAACTCTGCATTTTCTATGTGCTTTATCCTCTCTCAGTAGTCTCTTGGCAGAGGAGACCTGAAACTTTCAGGATATATTTGTTAAATTATTAGAATATGAACTGTGTTTTGAGTTTACTACGTGAAGTGATAAGAGATAATAACTGTTCAGGGCTTTGGATGGAAGGAATTCTTATTTCAAATGGCATCAGTTAACAGTACCATGCGATTTCAGTAAGTACTCTGCATGGAATACAATTGTGAGTAACTCAGCATTCTCTAAGTATAATTAATTAAATATAATTATTTAGAATTTATTTAATTATTATTAAGAAAGGTCTCTAGAATTTTTCAGGTTGTTGCTAATTTTTTTTCTTCTGCTGCATAAAATTGTCTGCATCATTGCAGTTAACTGTATCCATTCTTACACAAAGCTTTTCAAGTATAGCAGAAATATGTCAATCCTACTAATGCAAATTCACGTATCAGGCATAAAGCCAAACCAAACCAGCTCTTGCATATTTGTAGTTTATATCTGGTGCACCTGAATGTAATTAAATGCAAATTGTTAGTTAAAAACAAAATACCAATGAAAGAATATCCCTTCAAAGTAGTTTCCTTAATCACAAATTTTTTGCAGGTTTTTGCAAGATCTTAAAGATAAAAAATAGCCAAAAAAAGCCTGTTCAGGAACTTGAATCCTGTTCATTCCTTCCACATGAGCTAACCTTGCTTCGTCAGTTTAAGAAACTCATTACTACAATGAGTTATTCACATGGCAGCAACAGATAACATAGATTGCTTGTCTTAGCAAACTCTAGAATGTCAGGCATATATTTCAGTGGTGCTGTGTATTTTCCAACAAATACCAGTTAACCTTAGCTGAAATTCAAGATTTTTGTACTTAGCCCTAACTGTTTAACATCTCATTTCCTGCAAGACAGCTTTTCAGTCGATGCATACCCATGTTTCCCATGTTCAGTTACTTGTCCCATGGGTAGAGAGGTTAGAAGTCACATGCTACTCATAGGGCTTGACTCGTGTTTCTGGAACTGATCCTTCATGGATAAGTGTGATTGCTTTTAGAACATGACATAAGATGTGAGCCATGACAAGTTAGCTGCCTTATGCCTGTGGTGGTGCACCATCCCACACTTCAGGCTGCACTGTGATCTCATTTCACAACCATGTCCCTTGTCATTTAAATTCCAAATAATTTCTTTTTCAATTCTTTGATCCTTCCAGGATGCAGGACTCGCTGCAAGGAATCCCACAGTAAAGTGTTGCCTATCACAGAGAAAAATGCCTGTTGTAATTTTCTTAACGTTTAAATCCTTTAAGGATCCGAGATCATGGAATGGGAGCTTTATAAATGTGCATTTTAATAATTAAATTTAAAACTAATTAATATCTGTGCTGCTGTATAAATATAGGAAGAAAATTCTTGGTGCATGCTAAGAAAGAAGAAAGAGCAATGAGTCACAACACAAATCGGGGGAAAAAATGAAAGTTTCTTTCACAGAAATGTCAATATTAGATGTGATCTGAAGAAGTTGCTAACAGCCTTGGAGAGAAATGTTTCTTGTTAGTAAGGCTATCCTAAACCCTCATACCAGTGTGAGTGATACCTTGCAATAGATCAAGTGGGATAGAATTTAGGGGGGAGAGCATAATGTACCTTCCAAATTTGAGCTTCTTATCACCTATAATACATTTGGAAATTATATTCATCTTCTTTACTTTTATTTATCTCATATAAGAATGAAAAAAAAATCTCACCAAATGTACATTTTATCAGTGTCTGTGGTTAGGCAATGACTATTACAGCAGAACAAGCAGACATTTCTCCTTGGGTATCCTCACAGATTCAGTTAATCTCTTAAGAACCGTCTGAATGAGAATTTACTACCAGTTTATTTTGTTCAGTAGCCTGTAACAAACCTTTCTTCCATAAATTTCTGTGGTAACTTTTCTAGTCTATTTAAAATTCTGGCACTCAAAGAACCTGATGGCCATGAATTCCATAACTGATAAGTGTGAAGTATAAAGAAAGTACTTAATTTTTTTGTTGTTTTTGTTTGTTTGTTTGTTCATTTTAGTTCTCATCTTTATTTAACATCCCTAGTAGAAGAAATAAGGAGACAAATAATTTCCTCTTCACTTTTTCATCATATCTGTCATTGCATACAACTTTATAACTCCATGTTCTCCAGGCTATCAAATTCTCCCTGCCACAGATATAGCTTTTTCCCTTATGGCAACCATTCTATTTGTTTTATCAGCCTTATCCCACTTTCCGCATTTTTTCAAGTCCTTTCAGCTTCATATATTTGAAGATCATGTAAATAGAACTGTCTGTATTAGCCTTAGTAGGGCTGCACCTAGTCCAATTTCTAGATCAGAAGAATAAGAATTACACATATTAAATGCTAGTCAGGATTTATCAACACTGAATTTAATCCATTTGTTTTTCAGCATGACAATGTCTTGCAACTCTGTTACATATCTCTGTTCCAGTTTTGACTGTCCTGAATTTTTTTTTTTTTTAATTGTAGAAATTAGGAAAAGTTTTGAAGTGTCAGACATTTGCACATACTACTTGTATTCATTCTTCAGTGCATGTAAGTTCAGGTGATTTTTTTCTAGTTTATCATGTATTGATTTACTTAATCACTTTATTTTAAAACCTAATCAACTGGCTTTCCACTCTATGATATTTTAGAGTCATACCCAAAAGAAAATAAAAGCAAAGATAAAAAATCATTGCAGTAATCATCATTAGAAAAAAAAAAAAATTGTCTTGTTTTTCTGCTGTCGTCTTGTCTTCTCTGAGTGTTTATGCAATACATTAACATCTATAGGCACTGTAGACTTTTTGTCTGGTTGAATTCTTCTAAAGAGTCTAGGGAAAAAAAAATTCTTTTTTCAGTTTACTCCATTTACAAAGTACTTCTCACACTCTCTTTTAGGCCTATTTTGTCATGCTTTTGCATTTAGATTCCCAGATATTATAGTCTTCCTGTTCTTCTAGTCTGGACACAAATAAGAATTTTTTAATATCTTTTACTGCAGATAACTTCTTTCCTTATGTTTTTTTTTGTGCTTAAAATTTTAATCATGTGTGTTGGTCTGACCATCAAACTCTTTTAGGGGCACACAGAGTTATAGACAACAGACAGCAAGCCAAGAAAAAGTCACACCATAGACCCTGGGCTGATATACCACATCACTAGCTAATGGCTAATGCAGACACAGCCATTGTGTCTACATGCAGCCACTCTGAATCTCCTTGCTGTGTTTTGTACACTAGCCGTGATAACAGCAAGCATTTTATCTCATAAGCTTTTCCTTTTCATTTGTTTTTCTCGAACATCCTATCTTTCTTTCTTAGAAATTATTACCCTGTAGATTTCATGTTTTAATGTGTTTTTTCAAGGATGTAGGTAATGAAAATTTTACTGTGACTATTGTAAAATGGCTCTTATAGCCATTATGCCTTAAATAAGATTCTGCACAGTGGTACCATTTAACACAAAATACTACGTAGAGTATTTTTGATATATATAGGAATATATATAAAAATGAGAATATAATTAATTGGAAAAAATAATTTACCGAGTAATGGAATATATAAAAGACCACAGATTCCACATTAAAAATTAGGTATACAGTCTGCTAAGATGATAGAACACCTTCAAAGAAAAATATTTTTTAAAAAAGCAGATACACATTCATCTACTACAGGCAAAATCTTAAATCCATCATAAATATAGCTGCTATTATTATATGACAGAACAGTGAAAAGCAGACGGACCTTATTTGAAATAATGTAGCTGGGCTGAAGGTATTTTTCCGCCTCTCTTCCTGCATTAATAATGACAGGTGGTGTTGAAGATAATTTTAACCAGATTATGATGAGCTGTAGTTCAGATTCAAAGACTTTTTTTTCCAGCTTCTCACGCTCAGTATATGACTGAACATACTTTTAAATGCAATTCTTCAAAAACTGCATTTGAAGATTTGTGTGTGTGTGAGCTGATGAGGTGCTTGCCTTTTCTGAAAAGAATTCTTTGAAAAACTTAAAAAGAACATATTTCAAAAAAAAGTTCCTCTGACTTTCATGTGAAGATATCTATTTTGATATGAAAATGCTTGTAAATGGTATTTCTAAATAGCAGATTCCACCCGTCTGAAAAAAAGGATCACAGACTAGACGAAGAACAAAAAAAGAACCCTGTGCCTACTTTAGACCTTGCAAGCTGACAAGGTAGTGTATTAATTGCAATCTGCTTGAAAGTCAGTGTTTCTTCTTTTTAAGAAAACAAGTATATACATTTATGTGGCACTTAGTTTACCTCACAGCTCAGAGAGTTACCTTCAAAGCTAGCGCAGCCCTTGAAGAGAATTTCAGTTTCTTAAATCACATTCTTTGAGTTTCACCTTCTGTTGTTATGTGTATTTATTCATGTGAATGTATGCAAATATATGCAAATGACTGCACATGTTCTAATTTTCTGTAGTTGTTTAACTGTATATAGTGGAAAAACAAAGTACAGTAACACTTCGAATGTAGTTTTAACTTAAGTGCGTGAAGAAATGATTTGTGAAACAGTCAATACTCACAGCAAAACTATACAGCTGAATGAAAATATGTATTAGTGAAATATTAAATAGAGAACTTGTGATTTCTGTCATTTCTTTGTGAGGAAAGGTTGTGTTTCATGATAATCGAAGTCTGTTTTCAAACTGAAGATATAAATGCATTGAGTCTTGTCACAAATTTGTTTTGAACAACATCTGAATTGCTAGGCTGCAATAGTTGAAAAAATGGTAGTGACAGGGACTTACTTGGTTATTTAATTGCTTGGGAAAACAGCATAAAGAACAGTGACAACTGACCATGTACCCACTCATGGGGGCTGAAAAATTATGACTTCTGTGCATGTTTCTTTATTCTGCCTGTTAAGGCTGAAATTTTGGCATCTGAAGTCCTTCTGCAAAAGTTTATATCATTGCAATACATTACAGTAATAATAGGTGCTGCCTGAGTATGTATTTGAATTCCTTTTTGTCATCAAGGAACTATTCCTGTCCTGAGAGAAAGCTGGTGGCAGATTCCTGGGAGCCCAAAGCTCAGACTAAGGTCATGGGCTCTTGCTTCCTTCTGTCTGTGATCAGGTGACTTGCTTTGCTGTGTTCTCAGCTGAATCCTCAGCCATACTTGCAGCAAGCCTCTAATCTGTTTAAAAATGCAGTTCAAGCAAGAACAGTTCACACTAGTAGTGAGTTCTTTTCACCTGGGCTAGGGTTATACATAACCATAACAAGAAAATCTGTAGGAGAGTCATAGTAATGTTTGCCTTTTTCAATATGTGCTGACTGAGGCCAGTGAAAAATTATTCAGAAAACAAAGATGTTTCTCCCAAATCAATGCCTTGCCATAAAGAGGATCTGCAAAAGGTTCAGTTTTTCTTTAAAATGCCTTGATGCATGTGAGGATTGTTCCAATCCAGTGTTTTGACTTAGTATGTAGTTTTTGGTAGAGCTTTGTAATATGCTGCTGCATAATATGTTGTTGTAATATGCTGTTGTTTGTAATATGCTTTGCACAGGAACCATTTTGAGAATCAGGCTTTGTTAGTTACTGCCCAAAGTAGCAAAATAATTAGCAATACCGGCAGATATCTGCTGCTAAAATTGATAAATTTTCCGGATGACACGCTACACGTTAACTTAAAATTTCAGCCTTGAATCTGTGATATTGTTACCTTGGTTCAACCAAATATAATAAATCTAACTAATTTAACTAAACCACTAAATGAAGTTGTGCAGATACTTTTACTGCAGTTTAAATGAGGCATTTTTCAATTTAGCATAAATTGAAATCTGTTTAAACTAAACTGAAACAAACTGCTTTTAAACTCAGTTATACAAACACAATGGAGTTTAACTAATTCGCTTTATGAAAAACTTAAGTTAATAAACCGCAAACCTCTTGTTTGAACCAAACTTTATTCTTCCTGTACAAAATCAATAAAAGATTGTTAAATATGGTTTCTGTGTCTTAATAGAAAAGTGTAAAAGAAGTCATATTTGACACAGGGTAGTCAGAATACATCTGTACTTTGCCGAAATATATCAGATAGAAAGTAAAGGTATGAAATAAAAGTTTGGGTTGCTTTGACTACAATAGCAAATGCAAACATTAAAAAATTGTTGTGTAAGAAATATAAATAAATGAATCAGCTCTGATAACCAAGTAAGGTAAGAATAAAATAAAATAAACAATGGTTCAGGTGATAGATTCTGCACTGTAATAAAGACAGTGAAACTGCAATGACTTATATTATCTTATTATCTAATTATCTTATCTAATTATCTACCTTTTTCTAATATACCACTAAAATGTGGTTTCTTTCATACACAATCATGAATATAGACCAACAAAATTTTTAAGGAAAGCATTTAAGATAAACTGTTAATGATTTTCGAGCATGTGCCTCACTATCAAACTCCTAAGTAAAGAGAGACATAAGCACATACTATGGAATTCTTCCAGCTGGGACTCTGCACCATTGTTATCTCTAACTATGTAAGTACAGGTACTCCTGTGTTATAGTGGAGTATCACTGAAAAGAAGAAATTGCTTTTGAATTCAGAATAAGAGCGTACCTTGGAAATATTTTTATTACAGCAGCCTGAGGCCTCTTTGTGAATGAGAGGGATTTGGAGTAGTATAATTCAGCTGCAAAAGAAGAACATGTTCTACTGGTATAGATACCAAGCATGGATCATACTAATAGAGAAATTGTATTGAAAATCACTTTCATCAGGCTTTGACATATTTTTTTATGTCTGACTTCACTGAACTCTTCCCCAGCAAAGTGCAGACACCTTTATTCTAGGCTGCTCAACAGCACTCCTGCATGTGCCAAATGCAGCAAGGTAGATGACCTCACTGTGACGCTGGAAAAGGATAAAGACAGAAGAGACGCTTCACAAAAAATCACAAACACTTCATATTTGGAACCATGGAGTGGTTCAGGCACCATTTATTCATGACTTAGATTTGTCTTGAAGCCTTCACTTTCGCAGCCCTGTACTTGATATTGTCCTGCTGAATAAACCAGATCTTCCGGAGTTAAAACACATTGTTTACACAAAGTATGGAAGACAAAGTGATGGACAGCTTCTCAGCAAGATGAGAGTCTCTCCTTTTAAAGGAGGAGCCTGCTCTTGAAGAAGCATGGAGCTGGAGATTGTACTGGGGCAATTTAAGGGAGGACTCTGGCTGTTTGCTATGATTGCCCTGTAAGACTGTATCAGAAAAGATAGAAGAAAACATCTGAGGCCATAGGTAAGATCATAAAAAAATTTTCATTTATTAGTGATGAGAAAAAAGAAAAAAAGGTCAAAATCCATCTTAAGTAAGTACTGTGTTTTCATAGCAGAATGCTGACATGGAATGTCTAACTTTTTTTTAACCATGTATTTTATTCAGGACAAAATGTTGCCAGAATTCAGTTATTTAAAAATAAATAAGCAGCAGCTTGAATGCAGATAAAGGTACCCAACTCAATTAGGAAGGATTTTTTTTTTCCTCCAAATCTGAAAGCAGGCATTATCCTCCTTTGATAGAAAAACACAGCTGTGCAGTGCCGAGATACTAATGCATTCTGCATTCAGCAGATTGTAGGGAAAGCAGACATTCTTATTTTGGATACAATTCAAACTTTTGGCAGTGTCTTCCAGCTTCTGAGGTCATTTGCATCACTTCATTACAATGCACACACAATGTTCATACCTTGTTATATGCCAATTGAGTATAAGTAAGTATTTGCATATTATTGCTCCACAGCTTATTGAGAGGCATTTCAATTCAGAATTTTAAATATTTAGTGGCCAGGTGCTTAACTGCCAAATAAAAATAATCACGTCTGTTTCTTATGAGGAAAAAATCCAACTGATCCAGTAATACATTCTCAGTACCCAGCCAGTGAAGTGTGTAAAAAATGTAGTGAGCTAAATTCTGTTCTCATTTAAAACAGCATCAATGTGCCATTATTCCTCTGAAGCAAAATGTACACCAGCAGATATATTTGATTTTAATTAAAATTAGTATGTGGACTCTAGCAATCAGTATGTAGTGATATTTTATGTTAAAACACGAATACAATAGATGGAATCACTAGTCATGGAAAGAATAAAGGAAAGAGATGAGAAAACATACTTTAAGCTTCTTCTCCATTGTTGTTTTAATCCTTTTCCAATTATTTACACTTCATATTTGTTCTGCTTTGTTTTCAGTGGGTTTTGTTTGTTTATTTGTTTTTAAATGATGGCTGACTGTAGACTCTTTAACATGTACCTAAATGAGAATAGATTGATTTTCAAAGTCATAAAGCATCTTCTGCTCTCCTTGATTCAGTAGCTTTCATTATTTGACCATGGAATGACTATTTAGAAGAATGTAATGGGATCATAAAAAAGACGGATGCTGCACTGGGTTATGTTAGCTAAGATATTTCCACTAGAAACAGGGACATACTGAAGCTGTTTTAGAAGGCATGGCTGAATTTTCATACAAAATACACAATATAGTCCCAGAGTTTGCATCAAAGAACCAAGTATTCAAAAATGAAAGATGTAGACAGAAGCTTTTGGGGTGATTAGAAGTTTGGAGAGCTTGCAGGAACCGTTACAGGTGTTCAACTTATTTCGTTGAATAAAGAAAAAAAACCTAAAAAGAGGGCAAGAGGAGTGTGTATTTTTCCTAATATCTCTTCCTGCCTCTATGAGTTAGTGTATTAGAAACCTCTTAAACTGTAGAAATTTATTCCATACTACCAGCCATCCTTGTCACTTTATGTGCACTGTGACTAGTATGATAACCTTGTGTCTGAAATAAGTGGCCTGAAGTGCCAATTGATATTGCATTATGTATTTGTATAGTGACATAATTATGTTTTCTACTTTGTCCTCTTTTGTTTGGTTTCCAACTTCACTTCTTAGAAAATTATTCAAATTTTCTGTTTGTCTTTCTAATGTTCACGATTTTAGGTTGGCAGTCATTCCAAAATCTCTTCTCTGACTGGTAATATCTAATTCAGTATCCATCAATGAATTTATACAATTTCAGACTTTATTTAATGTGCTTGACTTTGCAGGAGTTAGTATTGAATTTCATTCACATGTTATTTACTCAAATATCTAACTGATTCTAGTCCTGGTATGTAGTCTATGTCTATATTACTAGACCTAAAAGAATTCAGACAGGGTCTGAATCGCTGCTCAAGTCCTTATTCTGACACTGGTTAACCACGTCCCTGAAATATTTTTGTCCTGTGCCATCAAATCATTGCCTAGACAATTGAAAAACACCATTTTGGCCCCCAAAACAGGGCTGTTAAGAGGCTTTTAAAATGCAGCTATGGGGTATGAAATATGTAGTAAGCAAGTTTAGTTTCCATATCATGACTGCATAGCTTAGCTTTACAATTTAAAAAAGTTTTTATTATATTAAAATTTTCTACTTAAGTCTGCTGGTTTTGTCCTGTTTTTGTATAAAAGTAATAGACCAACTGCTGAGCAATGATTGTTACCATGCCTCCACTCAGATTTGTCTTTATCTTGTCAAAAGTCTCGAGCATTTTCCTCAAATTTTCATGAGTGCAGCCCTTCATCTCTGCTCTGTTAGGAACATCTCTGCCTGCCCACAACTTTTTGGGCAACTGGTGCTCAGAACAACTGTTTGAAATGCTCCAGTTGAGTCATTGCCAGGACTGGGATGAGAAAAGGATTGCCTTGCAGGTCTTAAAGAAGAGAATACTCTTACTGCTTTTGATAGGATATTTGCTACTTCTACAGTTGTGTGAGGAAAACCTTTTCTATTGGCCTCATGGTTCTGAGACCTGCAGCAAAAGTAACATATGTTTTGTTTGCTTCCTTTAACTATCCCAGCCATTTTAAAGAGTTTTTCTCTGTGCCAAGACTATAATTTATTTTAAGCACTCTGGGCTGTCTTATCAGGTGCAAAATATCTCATTGCAGTGTATGGGTTCTCCTTCTTTATTCATGGACTTTGAAAGAGAATGATTGATGAATGGAGTTGCTCCATCAGAGATAATGATTAAAGGTTCAGCTTTTAATACTTGCTCTAGATTATGGACTCATTTCTTTTACTATTTTAACTTAAAACACTGAAGTCATAAATGTTTCATTAGACAAGTTTAGAGTCTTCAAACTAGCAAAGTATTCTGTTAGGTCAGATGACAGCTAAAAGTTTGAAAAAATTCTGGTTGAAGCACTGAGGGCTAGTTTATGATCCTTTTGCATCGTGATGCCATATTTTGGGCCTATTTTTCAGTTACATAAAAAGCACATTTTTGTCTGAAAGACTTCTAGGCATTTTCTTTCCTTTTTTCTGAATCGTTGATGTAAAGTAGGGAGAAGACTGTATGCATATAGGAGAAAGTGAGTTCTTTGTAAAATAAGCAACCCCTTTATTAATTGGTAGACTAAATCTGTGACCCCTAATGTTCTCCTATATTTTCCAAATATATTAGTAGATATTTTGTTATTATGTAAATAATTTTTCTTCAGTGTTTTAATCTTTCTTTTCTTTATGTGATGTTCCCCTGCCTGAAAAAATATGTATGTTTAGATCTTCCTCTGCTGATGAGCAGTGATCTGGTTTGATACATAGGCTCTAGCCTGTACAGATAGGAATGCCAGTTGTTTCTTGTTTATTTATATCTGGGTTTTTTTGTTATCAGTGACACAGTTAGAACTCTTAAGTGTTTACATACCTGCAATGCCAAAACAGAGCATTTTAACACTTTTAATATGTTTTTAATTAAAATTAATCTTAAGGACTAACATGTTATGCTTTCTTTAACAGCAAAACCAACCTAAAACAGTCCAGCTATAAGCAATTAAAATATGTTTTAATATAAGCTTGATAAAGGATCTATAAAGGAAAGGTGATAAAGGATCCATAAGAAAGGCTATAAAGCTACTGAGCACTAAGAAACTATAACTAAATATATGAGAATTATTTTCAACATTTTTCCTGAGGTCCTGTAGAAAGTAATTGCTTATATAAATTTTACTTGTCTGATTTTCTTTGTTTTTCAAATGCTCAGTAATACATTCTAAAAATAGATGCTACTGGGTTCATCTTCACATGTCCTGTTTTCCATGCATGTAAAAATGTATTGTGTGCACTGTTACACACAGCATTGAGAGAGCAGCTCCCTGGCCAAAGGCAGTTTATTTGAATTATAATAAAGTTTTCTGCCTTTTCTATAAAAAGTCATTCAGAAATTCAAATTAAAAAGCTTGCTTCTCACATTTTGAACTTAAAAATCCAGGATCCCAGCATTCTTTAGCCTCAGGGAGAAAAAGGAGGTGCCCTTTTAAACTAAAACTATTAGTATGCGGTGTTGTAAATATCAGACTGTCAAAAGCATCTTTCCCTAAATCTTTAACTGTTCTTGATTAAAATGATAACTGTTTCTGTATATTCTGTTACAGTATGTTAAATACTGTAAAGTATCCCATGAAACCATCTTCCAGCAGTCATGATAGAGGGGCTCAGAATGTTATCCAATGGCAACAGATACTGTTCTTATACCCCAGGCTTAACATGAGTCCTGCTTTGGGATGTTTGAAGTTTGGTTGTCAGCAACCACTCATAAGTACAGAATATTAGAATATTGATTTGAAAAACCAAAAATAGATGTTCACATTAGCTGTTTTTCTAATGCCCTCTCTACAAGGGAAAAATGCAAGGGAAAATAGATATGTCACTTTAGCTTCTGGTAATTCATTTGCCTTGTTGTGCTATTGTTTATATATATTTGATTACCAAAATAAAGAGGATGTCCAAGTTAATTTATGCTTTATTTTTATTTTATTAACTCCAGCCTTGGTCTCTTGTTCCCTTTTTCTTACTTAGTGCCATTACAGACATTTCATTTATGAGTGCTATCAGCAGTTATGAAAGAGCAATAAAAATGATTGAGGGTCTGGAAGGGACTGATTTATGAGGAAAGGAGAAGAGCTAAATATGGAGTGCCTGTCTAAATAACGATTCATGAATGGCATGCTAAATATCTGTAAGTGTTTTAAGGAGGTAAATGAGTGAGGAATCAGGTAGGGTGGTTCAAAGAGAAGTAACTAGGAGAGACTGAATTGAAGTAAAGGGAGGATTTAGGCGAATTTTTCTTTATAGCCATATTTTTCTTACAGTAAAACTGCATGCAATAAGAAACAATCTCCCAGTGGTGCTTAAAGCAGTGTTGCTACTTGACTGGATCAAGTGCACCATCAAGATGCTCTAAAATAAACAGAATCAGTAATAGCTGTAAGAGTTGCTTTTGTGTGTATATCTCAAAGTGTTCTGCAGCCAGTGCTTAACACTTATGGCACCTTTTGTGTCAGATGATGTGTTAGTGAGCAAAGTCAATGTAGATGCAGAAGTTTACAAATTAGGACAGAAATCATAACTTTAATCTTAAATGCTTTAGTTTGAATCACAAAACTGAGAAGAAAGAAGTGCTTTGCTTAGCAGACTAGTTACAGTGCTCAGGAAATCATGGTCTCTGGTTCTGTCTTCTATTTGTAGGTATTTGGCACTATGTCTGTTACCTTATAGAGGAATGTCTAGCAAGTCTTGTAGAGTTATTGACTGCAAAGATTTTGAGGTGCATTATTCCTATTTTTAGGTATTTAAGTTACTGTGCTTCCTAGCAAATTCTTATGCATGAACTGCAGAAAAGCACTGAGAGTGATTCTCTAACATAACCATGCTGGCAGTCCTTTTGAAGTTAGACAATATGTGTCAAGCTTCCCTGCGCAGAGCAGGGAGGAAAACTTCCAAAATCTGGTGAGTAATGTGATACTGGTCACTCTGGTCATATCATATGGATGTTCTGAAATTTTATGAAAGGAGCCAAGGGAACAAAAAAGTTTCATTCATTCCCAACAACATTTTATTTTCTATTTTGCACGTAAAATTGTATTCACGTTGTTCTGTAATTTTTTTTTAAAGTTTGTCAGTTCAGCCCCCCTCAAAATAATCTGACAGCTGCCAGACATCATATGGAAAAATGCTGCCATTCATTGTATGTCCCAAATATCCATCTACCTGCAAAGTTGGATGTGTTAGAAAAACATTCACAGCACTAAGATTAGGGAGAGAAAAACAACCACCAAAAATCTCACAGGAATAATACTGAGTCAAGCAGGAGAGGAGAACTTTGAATCCTGGGAAGTTTCTTTCCTCTTTTTAGAAGATCCATCATGCTTTTGTTATTACAAGGATTAGTGACTGTGTTTCCCCCCACTCTGACATTTTATAACCTTATTTCCTTATTAGAACTTCCTGCTGGATTGGTAATGTTTGAAAAATGTAGTTCTGTTTCAGTTCCTTCATAAGATGTACTTCTCAGGAGGTGAGGAAACGGTACAGGATGGTGCCTCTGTAAGTGGATGTGGAACAGAATTGCAGAATCACAGAGTAGTTAAGGTTGAAAGAGGTCTCTGAAGGGCATCTGGTCTACCCACCCTCCTCAAGCAAGTCCACCTAGAGCCCGTTGCCCAGGTCTGTGTCTAGGCAGCTTAAGAATATCTCCTGTGATGGAGACTCCACAACCTCCCTGGACTACTTGCACCAGTTCTCGGTCACCCTCACAGTGAAAAAGTGCTTCTTGGTGCTCAGGAGGAACATCCCGTGTTTCAGTGTGGGCCCATTGCCTGTGGTCCTGTCACTGAGCACCTCTGAGAAGACACTGACTTTTTGCACCCACTCTTCAGGAATTTATATGCATTGCTAAGACCTTCCTGAGCCTTCTCTTTCCTAAGCTGAACAGTCACAGCATTTCAGCCTCTCCTAATATGAGAGCTCATTCTTGATCACCTTTGTGGCCCTTCTCTGGAGTCTTTCTGGTATGTCCACATTTGCCTTGTGCAGAGAAACTGAAAACTGGACTCCACACTCTAGGGTGGCCACAGCGGTGCTGAACAGAGGGGAAAGATCCCTTCCCTCGACCTAATCGCAGTGCTCTTCCTAGTGCAGTCTAATACTGTTACTTCCTAATACTGTTAGCTGTCTTTGCCATGAGAGTGTACTGCTGCCTCATAGTCAGATTGAAGTCCACCCTTTCCTTAATAGATGCCTTCTAGATAGTCATCCTCCTGTACATATACTGATGCCTGGAGTTATTCTTCCCCAGGTGTAGGACTTTACACTTTGTTTAACCATGAGGAAGTCAGAGTAATGATGCTCTATTTTTGAATGACTCTATTTTTTTTCTATAATTTCTTTTTACAGACATCCTCTTATCAATTTGCTCTTTACGTTTGGTCCTGCACTATTAACAAAGAAGTTCTTTTTTCACAATTGGCATTCTAACATATGGCCATTAAAATTTTGGTATGGGTCCTGCCAATTTGAACTGGAAAAGGTCCAGTCAAGATCTGTGAGTTGGTTAGGGATCACTACATTTGGTGTGATTTTTAATCTCTTCAGGGAAAACTGATACCAGACCGTCTTTTGATTCTTAGCATGTAAAGACTATTAACTTTCTTTATGACTGCTAATTTTGTGTCTTTCAGAAAAGACTCTCCATTAGCTTTCATATTTTTCTTCTTTTACATCATACTTCTTGCAAGAACTAGAGGAATTGCTATTACCATAATAAATTATTTCTAACAGTACCCATGAAAAAAGTTTGAGGAGAAGAATTTTTTGTTTTATCATCCAAGCCTGAATCCTCAAAGCTATTTTAGACTTGCATGGGTTTATATACTAGCATTAATTACAGAACCAAGTAATATATTAATACTTTCTTTCTAGACTACAACAGTAGGTGTAGAGGTTGCACCATATATAATCTGTGTTCATATATAAGCATGACTAATGCAGTGTACATCAAAAAGAAATCTATCCTAAGGCACTATGCATGCGTCACAGAAACCATAGTATTATATTTAGGGTAATAATCAGACAAGAAATAACAGACTCCTAAAATTTAACAACGTCATTTAGTTAAAAAGTGTGTTCTCAGTTTGTATCAAGTTACAGACCAGTGCTATGTGTGCTTGGTTCTTTTTCTTTTTTTTCAAACTCTATTAAATCACATGCAATGGAGCTATAGATTACCATAACTTTAATCCATAACTTTAATGAGGTAATCTGAAGTGTCTTCAGTTTTTGTTCTGTAATCAAGTTGCCTGCATAATATAGGAATCATTGTGGTGAAAACAAACATCTGTAGAACAGACTACCTTATAGGTGAATAATCCTTATTATATCACTAGATGATAGAGGCAACCTAAAAAAAAAAACCAAACAACAACAACAAAACCCAACCAAATTCTTGAAGATGTCCAAGTCCAGATACTCAAGTATAAACTGGTTTGGTTTTTTTAGATTTCCCTATCAAAAATGTTAGGAGTCAGCAACCTTGCATCACTTCTTCCTTCTGCTTGGAAGGAGGGGAATAATACAAGAACTGCTGTCATAGATAACTCTTAAATGACAATCTTGTCCAGTTTCTGAGCTACTCCTGGAAAAGGAAAAAGAGCTTCCAGTAACCTACGGTCACAAATATAACAGCAGATTACAAATACAACTACTGTGCTCTGGGAATATGGGTGATTATTTTTTCCTTCTGGATTAGTATAGCATCTGAAGAAAGGATGTTTCAAATTAGTTGATATTTTTCATGCTGTCCTTTATATATATCTGAAAGAAATATCTCTTTTTTTTGCCCTTTTTTTTTTTTTTGTTCTTTTACTTTTCCCCAAAAGTGGTGGACTGCTAATAAATGAGTATAAATTTTTACTATAAACTGCTGTGACATCTTCTTTCAGCTTGGTTTGTACTGATCTCTAATGTGCAGGAAAAACAACTACTGCAAAATCCTGATATTGTGAACTAATAGTGACATTTTGTATGAAGGTGTTTCAACACATGTTTTGAAATAATAATGGGGAATCTTTTTCTACTTGTCCATTTGTTTCTTGCTTTCTGTTTTTTCTGAGATCTCTTTCATCTGTTAATGTCTTAACCATGCAAATAGGGCAACATAAACTAATTATCATAATTTTTCAGTTGCAAATTATATTCTTTACAGCTCTGGTCCTGGAGCTAGCAGCTAGTCCTGAGCTAGTGGAAATTGATGGCTATTACCTAACACCACAGAATTGGACAAATTGCTTTAAAAACCAACAAGCAAGCTAAGCAAAACAAACAACTCCTAGGAGAAAAAAAAAAAANTTATTTTTTTAAAAACGTTTTCTGTTTAGGCCATTAACTACCCCCTGAAGTAAATCTTAAGAAGTCCCCTTCATAATGTGGTGTTTCCTGTCCTTGACATCGAACATGAGAAAACACAAGGTTAATTTGAAGATTTTTGTTTAGGATTCTCAGTACTTTGCACAGTATACTGGATACACAGAATCTGATTTTATCATGTAGCAGAAAATGAAAGGCATTAACATTAAACAAAGTACTTTGCTGATACTTATCTTATTGAAGAAGAGGACTTCGGACTGATGCCAGCATGTTTGGAAATTAATTGCGGTGGTCAAAAAACATGATGATGTCAAAGACTCGACTTCTTTATAATTCTGGTGTCTTTTTATCCCCCCACAGAGATAATGATTGGGTTGCTAGGAAACTTACTTGAGTTTAACAAAGGGTAATGTAGGCATCTCTTCTATGGAAATGAGGCATGTGCCAAAAGCTGTGTTACTTAAGAAGCTACTTACCCTAAAATACCTTTATTTTAATTTACACTGAGTGGACAGGCACACCTGTCTCTTCACAGAAACATTTGAATGTATTTTGATGTGTTAAAGTGTATAAATGTACCGTAATCAAACCCCTAAGGGGATTATTTTCTGAGACTTGATGGGATTATTCCATTACCCATTACCAGAAATACATGAGCATTCAAACTGTATCAGTGAAAGAACCAAGGGACCTTACCTGGCTTGCCTGACTTTGTCTCTAGCAAAGTAATTCTGCAAATCTAAAATTGCATAAGCAGAAAGGTGAAGGGGTAGAAAGTTATTCTTTGGTTTTGTCCTTTAAGAAGGAGAGCCTTAGTTCTGAATTCCTCTGCCTGAAGACTAGACTGCCTTTGTGTGGTTTTTGGTGCTGTCCCTTCACGTCTCCAGTCTTTCCCCTACAGCTAAACAGTAGGCAACTTCAAAAATGTTCTTGTGCCTTCCCCCTCTGAAATATAATGTCTAGGATCATACAGACAACTCCAGGGGCAGGAGCCTCACATAGGTGATGAGGTCTCTTAGATTCTGCTGTCATTTTAGCACCACCCTTACAAGGGGTTTAGAAAGAGTATCCATTTCAGGATGAACATATATGGAGGCAGTGAAGACACTGATATACCTCTTTTGTTCCTCTTGGGACATTTCCCACCAGGCCACAACTTAACTCTGATTCCTACCTATTACCTGCAAATTTAAGCAGACACAGGCAAGATGCTAATCTGACTTTGTACTATTTTTGTAAAAAGACATTATAGAAACATTTCGTGTCTTGGTTGAATGCTATTGTTTTTGTCTTTTTTGAATTGTATTAAAATTTACTGTCAGCTTTTTCTTCTCGGAGTAACCATGGCAGCATAATTACCTTAACTGCAATTTCCTTCTTCCCCTGTTATCAATATTTTTTCTAGATCGTAAGTACATATAAAAATAAAACCCCACTTTAAAATAGTATTAGGAGGCTTTGCTGACATTTTTACCCTCACAGTTTTATGATCACTAAGAGTAGATTTGCTTATGGCAACAGGGGTATGACAACTAGCACTTGCACTCTGCAGGACACTTTAACACTGTTGAGATCATAGACATGACATCAAAAACTTATGCCTGGTGCTCTTCAGTAGAGCAATTTATATCTATTTCTTGCTGTCAAAATAATAATGATATAAGTTTAAAATAACCAGTCAAAGAGAAAATGAAAACAGATCTTATGGACGCAACCTATTTACAGATTTCTCACAGTCAGCATCTCAAATCATAGATATTCAGAATACTGAATATGGGTTCCAAGTATGATGGTGAGTATAATTTTTTAGTTTTAAATATCATCTAAGAGGAAAAATATTTCTTTAAATGTCAGTTGGAAGCACTCACTTTGCCTGTCAAACAGATTGTCCTAGAGACTCTTAAAATTCCTCTGTAAATCTCAAATCACATGCTTCTTTCTGGTTTAGTTTGTGTGTGTATGTGTGCTGGCATTAAACATATGTTTTAGTGAGGAATAGCTCCTTATAGAAAAAAATATTTATATTGCAAAGAAGATTAATCTAAAACAGTGGTAGGAAAGAAATATCCCAGTCTTTAGGCATCCTAGACAAGGCAAATATAAGATTTAAACAGTTTTTAATCTATATTAAAAGAATTTACCAATTAAAACTATGAAAGTACTGATAGCAGCATTTTTATTATTACGAAGGCAATTGCAGAACTGATATTTTATTAACAAAATGAATGTAGATGTCCTTACTATAAGAGAAGAAAATGAAAAGGTGAGAGAGGGGAGATTTGTGAAATAAGGGGGGTTAAATCTGGTAAAATCAGAAAGGTCTTCTGAAAAATAAGCAGTTTCTATCACACCACCTGTTTACATATAATGTACTCTATGATACTATTCAGATTTTATGATGTAGGAATGTAAAAATTCTAAATGGAAAACAATAATCAATATTATAACTGTGATTATTTTTCACTGATTGTAAAAATTAATTTGTGAATTTATTCAATTCTGCATTTCTGAGTTTGAAACAAGGAGAAAGAATCAAAGGATTGCTTGAAAGAGATCTGAACTAAGACACACTGCTCCTTCATCAGACTGAATGAATTTGTGTTGAACTCGATAAGCCCAGAAAACAGATTTCTTTCGATTCCACAAGATCAAATGTGCCACTGACTTAAAATTTTGTCCAGTGGTGAGCAGAAATTGATGAGTCTGATGGTCCTGCAAAAGAGACAGTTTTATTTTATTGTCTTCATTGAAACATGGTCACAATTTTAATTAGTTTCTTCTCCAGAGCTTTCAGCAACATTTTAGCACTGCTGTATTCAGCAGTAGTTTTTATTCATTTCCTGAATCCAAAACACTAGAGATCAATCTGTACTGTATGACATAAAAACAACGAGAAGGCAAAAGCTTCAACTTGACAAAAAAGTCAAAATTTCCTTTTATAATAATACAATTGCCTTCAGTTGAACAAAATCAACATTAAAAGTAGTGTCTGGAAAGCTTGCATTCTCATACTTGCTAACAAATTTGGCAAGCAGAAAAAACATATGCTGTGATAAATCAAGAACTGAGTCTTAGGTCTCTGAAGGTTGTGATGAGCTAAAATATGTATTGAGCAACAGAAGTACAAATTATGGCTTTAAACCAAATAATTATTATTCAGCTTTATCTGACCACAGGGTATCATCAGACACATCAATGACTTAAAAATTCTTTAGTGCCCAGTGACCCTTCACATGTCCAGAACTGCTGTTGTTTCAGGATCCTGTTTCCCATCTAAAATCTATGATTTTTATGCCTACATTCCCTAAAGAATCTAATCTCTTACCTAATTTAAATAGAAGACTTTATTTGTGGTAGTCCAGCCTAGATTATTTGTATGGAAAGTAGGTTATCTGGATTCACTTCTTTCCTTCCCATAACAGCATTCAAAAATAACCTCCCTTCTCCTAGAGATGCCTTAGTCAACAAGCTCAGAGTAAAAATCTCTCTGCCATTCTGAAGGAGATATTCTGCAATGAGGAACTCAAGAGGGACTTTATTGAGAAAGCAGCATGAATCTACAGTCTTGTGATTGGTGCATTTATTTAATAAAAAAAAATATATTTCATAAGAAAAATATACTAATTCTGTTCCGCTTGTACATTTTCAAAGCCACTGGTTAAAATGTCCAATAGCATCTTTTAGAGAATATATCCAAACCCTGGTCTCTTCTCTGCTGATGGTCATCTTATTATTGTATTTCCTAAAGCCCTGTAGATCCATAGTCTTTCCTGCAGAGATACAACTCCAGAAACATGGAAGGAACACATATCTAACATGTATAGCAAATAGGATAACATCTGGTGCTTTTTATGAAAATGAAAATTTTAGGTTGGACTCCCTTTCACTTTTACATTCAAGATTGACATAAGATGTTTTTTAATATACAGCCTTTTATTACATACAACCTAACTATTCTTGTTCACTGTGTGAGATTTTTAGGGTGCAGTTCTAGTATTTTGCCTACTAAGCCCAAATTTCATTTGGGATCAACATGCTTAAAATTTACAAAGAGGCGTCTTATGTGCCCTGTTACGCAACTGTGCTGTGGAGCACACAATGAGCTTGGAGCAAGTCTTTTCATCCAAAAGCAGATACTTATAATCTGGTCTTCTGAATCACTCCTTAGGCTCCTTTGGCTGCATCTCCATTGCAGCAGAGCCTTCTAGGCCCATTTAATGGGAGCTAGATACTTACCACACAAGCAGACACCTACATGAGTCACAAAGTTAAGTGTCTTAACCTTGCACTGTATTTGTTTCTTGAAATCCAAACTTGGCTATGCTGAATTTCCCAGAGAGTTTTATAAGCATCAGCTGAGTATTGTTGTTCAAATCATTCACATTAGGATTATTCAGATCAGTGTGAACATTTACAAATTGAACCTTTATGAGTGAGTAGATTATGAAAGGGCCAATAACTTCAGCAAGAGAATGTCAGTGTCTCAGAATAGACTCAAAAAGCTACTTTCCCTTTCCAGGGAAAGTAGATTACTTAATAAAGCGTGTTATTTGCAGAATGGTAAGTTTTTTCATTTACAATATTAATTTATTTTTGGCTTTGAAATAAATGTGCTTACAGAGTAAATTTAGGATTTTCAGTTCTAGAGAATTTCAGTAAGATAGTGAACTTTAGAAATTATCAATTTGCAGGGAAATCTTGCAGTCAATGAATAATTCTCCCTCTGTTTCACTGCTGTTATTCATTCCTCTCTTGCAAAAGTGCAGTAACTCATTTCTGCATGTGCTCGAGGAACAGATTTTTCCTCTTCTTATGCACAGACACAGACACTGCCTCACAGCTAAGGGACTAGGGTCATCTTGCTATACTTAAATCACTTCTGTTAGCTTTACAGCTCTTGTATTACTCCATTTCCTTCCTTTTACTTCTTTCTACAGCACTCGTTATGGAAAGTGAAGGACAAGATCACCCTGCTTCACAGAGGCAAGAGTCCTCCTGTAAGGGGCAAAGTAAAAATTTAAAACATGGGAAAAAGGTGGGAAGGCTGGAAAATGGTAGTCAGAGACATCTGTTTTAAGAATAAACTTTAGGAGAACTGAACATCAACATGAGTGTACCTAGCCCTCTGAACTGGAAGACAGGGATGGGGAGGAGAATGCAGATCCCATAATCACAAGGAAAGTGGTCAGTGACCTGCTTCACCACGTAGACATACACATAAGTCTATGGGGCTGGATGGGATCCATCCAAGGGTACTGAGGGATCTAGCAGAAGTGCCCACTGAACCACTTTCAATCATTTACCGGAAGTCCTGACTAACCAAGGAGGTCACGGTTAATTGGAATCTAGCAAATGCAATGTCCATCTACAGAGTACAAGAAACTACAGGTCTGTCAGCCTCAGTGCCAGGGAAGTTCATGGTGCAGATCATCTAAAGTGGCATTTTATGGCATATGCAGGACAAACAAGGGATGACACCCAGCCAGCATGGGTTTGTGAAAGACAGGTCCTTCTTGACTGACTTGATCTCATTCTTATGAAAAGGTGATCTGCCTAGTGGATGAGGAAAAGGCTGTGGATATTGTCAGCCTGGATTTTAGCAAAGCCCTTGGCACTGTTTCCCACAACATTCTCCTGGAGAAACCGGCTACTCTTGTTTTGGTTGGGTGCACTGTTTGCTGAGTAAAGAAATACCTGGATGGCTGGGCCAAGAGAGTGTCAGTGAATAGAGTTACATCCAGCTGATAGCTGGAAACTAGTGGTCTTCTCCATGGCTCACTCTTGGAGTCAGTCCTGCTTAATGGCTTTATTGATAATCTGGACAAGGGGAACAAACACTGCCTCAATCAGTTCGCAGAAGACACCAAGTTGAGCAGGATTGTTGATCTTCTGCAGAGCAGGAAGGTTCTACTGAGAGATCTGGGATGGCTTGGTCAGTGGGTCAAGGCCACTTTAACGAGATTCAACAAGGCAAAGTGACGGGTCTTGCATTTGAGTCACAACCACTCCATGCAGCACTACAGCCTCAGGAAGACTGGCTGGAAAGATGCCTGATGGAAAAGAACCTGATGTTATTGGTTGAGAGCAGCTGAACGTGAGCCAGCAGTGTATCCAGGTGGCCAAGAAGGCCAATGGCGTACTGGCTTGTGTCAGCAATGGTGTGGCCAGCAGGATGGGGACAGGGATTTTCCCTCTATACTTGACACTGGTGAGACCACACCGTGAGTCCTGTGGTTTGGGGCCCCTTGCTACAAGAGAGACCTTGTGGTGCTGGAGCATTCCCAGAGGAGGACAACAGAGCTGGTGAAGGATCTGGAACACAGGTGTTATGAGGAGTGGCAGAGGGAGCTGGGATCATTTGTCTTAGAGAAAAGGAGGCTTTGGAGAGTCTTTATGGCTCTCTGCAACTACCTGAAAGGTGGACTCTTCTCACAAGTAGTAAGTGATAGGACAAGAGGAAATGACCTCAAGTTGTGCTGGTGAGGTTTAGATAAGATATTAGAAAAAATTTCATTGTGGAAAACATTGGAACAGGGAAGTGGTTGAACCACCGTCCCTGGAGGTGTTTAAAATGTAGAGGTTGCACTTAAGGACATGGTTTAGTGATGGACTTGGCAACGCTGTGTTAATTTTTGGGCTGGATCTTTGAAATATTTGCTAACCTGAATGATTCTGTGAGTCTCTGATTATTTAAAGGCTGACTGCAGAATGAAGGTGTGCCTTATAATGTCACCGATATGGAATTGTAGTATTTGAAGATAAACTGTTTCAGAAACAGAAAAAGGAAATGCTTTGGAGGAGATCAAATTGATAAATTGTGTAAAATGCTGTAAGTTTTTTGGAAATAAGGTAGACTCGTCAAGATACAGATGGTGGTATCTTAATAGGAGAAAATGAAACCCACAACACCCTACATCTTTTTTGAGGAAAATGCATCAGTATCTCCCTAACAGTAATACTCATAAAGAGTCATTTGTATACTTACAAGATGGGGGAGAAAGAAGAGGATATGTACATGTGACTGTGCCTCTATGTTAGATTTTTTTTTTCTTTTTGTAGGGCTAAAAGTACCCTTTCTTTTGTCTCCAAGTTTGATGTTTATACTGGGAGGGTGGGGAAAGACCAAAATCTTTAGTAATTAAAAGCCTTAAACCAGGAAATAACGAATTATGAAGAATACATTTTACCAGAACTACTACCTTAACACTCAAAGAAAGGCTGAATGTCTTTCAAAAGCTTTGGTTGCCCTCAAGCCTTGGTATAGTATTGTGATCTAATACTCTGAAATCACTTTAATTTGCGTCAAAAACCTGTCTTTATAGAATGAGAAGAACTCGTTGTAGTCCCATTGGAGTATTTGCATTTTTAACACAAAGAATAATGCTGCAACTGACAAGTGGACTTGTTTGTTGGGGGTTTTTTCCACTGTTTGTTTATATAATATGCAAACCATAACCTAGGGCAGGTCACTGCATGGGATTTAGAGAGAGAGGGCCTTCCTTACTTTCCATTCCTGATGATCCAGACTTCGATTTCTAGAAAATTTTCAACAAGAAATATCTGAGATAATTTTATGTTAAAATTATTTTTCTTAGCGGAGCTAAATTAATATTAGTATTTAGACTGACTATTTTGGTAATTTTCATCAATTCATATAAATTTGGTGAAAACTGCATTTTCTGGTCCAGACATATTAAAAGCGGGGACAAAATTAGTAAATGATTTTCATCAAGAAAGGGAAAACAATCATTTTGTAGGAAAATTTTTAGAGTTCTTTTATATTTTTTGATTTCAAAAATAGATTCTTGTCTTAGTTTAGGGCAAAGCCAAAACAATTTTGAATACCTTTCTCAAGAAAAGATCACGCCTCTTTTAAATTTAGAACAAAATTTTAATTTGAAGGAAAAATGTAGAAGGAGAGATAACAGTTCTTAACTACTAAATATGGTTATATATGCATATATGAACCACCAGAACAGAACAGATAACAACTCTATAACCAAAAACCTCTGAACAATGAGTCTCTGGAATGACGGAGTGAGAAGTTCTCCCGCAGGTGACGTGCTCTCCTTTGTTCCCCGCCCTGAAGGCGCTGGCTCAGGCTGGGCAGAGCGTGGAGTCGGGCCGGGGGCTCCCCGCCGCCGGCGCTGTCGGTGCCCCGAGGAGGGAAAAACACAACCCGCTGCCACTGCCAGGCGATGGTGAGTCTGAAGCACAAGGAGAAACCGGGCCAGGAACGGGAGACAGGGGAAAGAAGCCAGAACCCGCAGGAGTTCCCCTCCAGCCGGTCCACACTTCACCGCCGCCGAAACTGAGATGAGGTGTGTCGAGCCGAGCCGAAGAGAGCCGAGCCCGAACGGAGTCGAGCCGAGCTGAAGAGGTGAAGTGAAGGAGCAAAACCACTCCCCAAACAAAAAAAACAAAGGAACTGTTCTTAGAGCCATCAAGGTGGAATTTGGCTAGTTAGCTAGGCGGAGGCAGTGTCAACCCCCAAAGGTCGCGTTAACAGGAAAGGAAAGAAAAAATCCTAACAAAATCCAAAACTATAACAATTCTAAAGTGTCTTTTCAGAAGTTTTAATCAACTTTTCAATTTGAAAAATGCTTTTGATTTTAATCATATTAATAAGTATAATAATAACTAAGATTTGATTGTTAATTCCATTTTTGGTGATGAAAATAAAAAAAATTTACTTTTGTACTATTTCAACCATATTTACACACTTTCTAAGTGTTGTTGTTTGGCCACTCATTGGAGAAGTACTTTTCAATTATTTTTTCCAGCTGATATCTATGAATAAAAGACACTTTTTTGTTGTTGTTATTTCTGTGACCAAATAATAGATAGAATGGTTTCACTGAAGGAAAAAAACCCAAAACATAAAAAACCCAAATGAAAACAGGTACATAGAATCG
The DNA here is from genome assembly GCA_013396735.1 of Grallaria varia. Taxonomy (NCBI): domain Eukaryota; kingdom Metazoa; phylum Chordata; class Aves; order Passeriformes; family Formicariidae; genus Grallaria; species Grallaria varia. Next base: position 66,096 of record VWZG01010615.1, read on the forward strand.
TTTCTCTTCTTTTCCAGAGTGCAATTACTTCAAGGTATCATTTTCACACTTTTCATACATAGTAGGAATAACTAATACCATTCCTTGTTTTCAAACACTTCATCTGTGCTTGACATGGAGAGAATGTCATTCATTACGTGGCTGCTAATACAGTTTCTGTTCATTGACCCCAGTTATATGAGCTATCAATGCTCAGGCTTAAGAAAGCACTTGAGTTCCATTAATGGGACTTGTTGAATGGGGAAGGGCAGACACAGGCTGGAGTGCTTTGTTGAACAGGGCCCATCTTAGGCACTAGCCCTGCCAGCAGCAGCAGTGTCATGTAGTGCAGCAGTAATCTCATTGATGCCAGCAGGGACACTCACACAAATACAAGGTCAAAATTAAGTACACATCTGAATATTGGAAGACACAGAAGCTGGATATCTCTGTAGTTAACTACAGATAACTGCAAGCAAGCCTCGTCTGCAATGCAAACTGTCTTCATACATACTAGCCCAAATCCTGAGTGCTGTATCAAATCTGGAAGGACACTGTTAGACTATTTCTTCAGCAGCCCCTTTGCTACTCTGGGCCATTGTACACCATTGCACAGCTGCAATGAACATAACAGGTTTGATTATGGGATACAAGATAGAGAGAAGCCCTGGCAACAGAGATGTCCATGCCTCTGCATTAAGCGCCTGTATCTCAGTCACAGTCTATGAAGAAAACCAGGTGGTTAAAAACATTCATGATTGCACAGTTCACACAGAGCTGTGAGAGCTAAAATGTTGGAAACATCTCCCCAGCTCTCATATTAGGCAGCATTTCCCCAGTTAGGAACTCCTCATGAGCCACTCAGTACATGTCAGTACATGAAGGGCCAGGGATAGAAAGGTGCTTTCTTATGAAACGGAAAAATGTAGCCAGGGTTGAACAAGGAAATTAAACTAATTTTATTGAGGTTGGGTTTGTTTTGTTTTGGTTTTGGGGGGGGGGGGTTGTTGTTGTTGGAGATTTTTTGGCAATACACAGACATTCCAGAGAAGAAGGGAAGCTGAGTGAGCATCCATGGTTAAAGAAAACTAGAGTCTGTCTGCACAGAGCACAATTTTTTTTCTGATGAGCAAAAAATTTATAGTGGATTGATATCTGTACTTCTACATCAAACCATAAGCGAAATTTACGGTTTGTCATTCACTTCACTTTGATTACTCTCTGTTCTTACTGCTGACGTGTTTTTTACTTTCACATGACAGTCCATTGAATTTGGCAGAAACATCTAACTCCTGTCATTCTTGACAGACTTACCCATCCCTGTAGATAAGATTATGCAAAACAATTTTTCTCTCTATTATGTCACTGTGAAAGCAAGACATTTATGCTTCAGGTGCATAACCTGTTGTTAAAAGTATACCCTGCAAACAAGGAAACAAATGTATAAATGGCCTTTGGGCCATCATATGTAATTGGTTTCCTAAACTGTATTACCTCCTAGGCACGTGCTGCAACACTGATATCAGAACAGATAATATGGCATCATGATTGTTCAAGACGAAGAAAGGAATTTTAATGAAAATGCCACTTTTAATGAGAAAGCTCAATAATATTCAGTCTTGGTTGTTCCAGCTGAGATATTAATGTCTTGCACTTCTTCCTGAAATTAAATAACTGAGATGGAAAAAGGTAGAGAGGTGGGGTTAAAAAACACTTGGCTGTGCTAAGCACATAAGGTCATTGGAAATATTGGTAGAACTGATCTAACAGCACTTGCTCTATAAAGATATTTTTGTGTGCGATTTCTCAAGTTAGCTAGAAGGGAATTTCTTACCTGCCTAAAGGCTAAAAATGATAAGTCAGTTTTTCTGCAAGATAGAAGCTATATCACATAGACACCAAGAAAATTCTGAAACATTTGGGGTGAAATGTCTTTGTACTACTGTCACCTATACACAGGCACAATGATTGAATGCAATTGCTCTTCAAAGTCATGGACTAGAATTGGGGAAGACCTGACAGTCAGATATTGAAAAAGGCAGGGTTTGCATTCAGCAGCCATTTTCTGCTTTGAGATGCTCTGTTTGACCTAAAAAACTCTGTAAGGAGACCTGTTGACTATGAACCTGTTCAATGGAGTTATCTGCCTAACATAAAAAACACAAACACACACATTCCCTTTCATGAGACTGTCATCTGCATAAAATTGAGTACTTTTAGGCTCCAGGAGATGAGTCCATTATTGTGACATATAAATGTGATGACTAGGGATATTTCAATTAGAGACTCAGGTGTGAATTAGGCTTATCTCAGCTGAGGATGATGCTTCTGATGAGAGGAGCTGACTCCTTTTCACTAATTTCCCCTCGCTGTAAAATTGTCAAAGTGAGATTGCTACATATGTAGCACATCTCCACATATCAGAAAGAAACTATGGGCAGCAGCTGAAAGGTATTTTGGTAGAAAGTTTAGCATGTGGATCTTGCTAAATTTTCTTATTTTTCCACTGAAGTCATGCTATTTTGAATTTCTGCTTTTTTTTTTTTCTTTTAATGACAGTCTCAGAATATTGATAAGACCAATGTTTTGTGTATAATTTTTCCCCATTTTTATTCTTATTGCAGATACATTTTAATACTTAAAGGAATAAAAGAAAAAAGAAAAAAAAGAATAAAGGAAAAGATATGTTGACTGAAACTGAGTAAAACCTTTAATCCCATCACATTTTTTTTGGCACAAGTGACAAAATTTGCAACACTATTATTTTTCATATATCACTCTGTTTACAAAAATGTGTCAGTTTAAAAACAAGTCTTACATTTTACAGTGTCTATTTTATGTTTTGAAAATTAAAAACTCCAACTTTTTCTTTTGAAATGTTTTTTCATATGATACCCTTCAATTCTAAAAGGAAAATTAAACAAACCATCTAAATCAGCCTGAATGCTTTAAGTTATTTTATAATCCAAAGTAACATGTTTGTTCTAAGGCCAAGAGAAAACTTATAGAAAAAATCATGGTAGCAAACCTGTTAGAATGTAGGTTTCTACTTCAGACCCAAACAATTTATTCAAGCTAAAATGTACAGAATTTAGGTAAATGCCCAATGGACCATGTTTCATTCATTTTAAAAGTCAGCTGCTGGAAAAGGATATTTGGGTAATGATGATAGTTCTTATCTTTTACAAATAGTCTAATAATGAAAATATTTTCCCATTTTAATCTGAGTAAAAGTACTCTACGTCAGATTTCAGGGATCCAAACCATGATCTGCTGCTTCCATGGAAAATTTCTCTAGTAAGTGGAGTACAGAACAGCTGGGAAATAAATGGGTAAACCAAAACTGGGCCACAGGGCAGCAAAGCGTACAAGAATCATGAGTCCAAAAAGAAACAAGAATGCAACAAACTCTTTGGTCAAAAGGTTAGCTTACTCCCTCCTGCCTTGAGAGGGATAAACCCAGTTCAAGTCCTTGTCCGCAGTCTGTTTCATTAGAGAATTATTGCACATAAACCAAAAATAAGGTGCATACATCACTGCAAGATAGATACAGTACTTTGAGACAAAACTCTATTATTTTGTTTTATGTTGTAGCTTTTTTTCTAAGGAAGAGAGAATATATGACTATTCCTTAGATTGTTATTGCAGGGTGACATGACATCAATGTTGATGATGCACTTGATCTCCGCTCGTATGGTATTTCGAAGATAATTTGGATAAGCATACTTTCGGTTTTATCTGAAAGCTAGGTAAGTAGAAACAGTTCGACTAGCTTAATCACAGAATAACTCAGTTATTAAAGGCACCTCTTGAAGCTCATCTAGTTCATCCTCCTAGCTCAAAGTAGAATCAGCTATAGCACATGGCCCAGAATCGTGCCTAGATGGGTTTTGAACATCTCCAAGGATGGAGATTCTGCAAACTCTCTGGATGATCTCTGCCAATGCTTAGTAACCAACACAGTAAAAAGTGTTTCTTGATGTTTGGAGGGAACCTTCTGTGTTTCAGTTTGCACTCCCTGTCTCTGGTCTCGTAACTGAGCACAACTGAAAAAAGCCTGTCTCCATCCACTTGCATTTTCCCTGCAGGTATTTGCTCAACCAGTTTCCCTCAGCCTTCTTTTATCCAAACTGACCAATCCCAGCTCTGTCACTCTCTCCTTATATGACAGTTGCTCCAATCCCTCATCATAGAATCATAGAATCATAGAATTGATTGGGTTGGAAAAGACCTCAGAGATCATCAAGTCCAACCCTTGGTCCAACTCTAGTCAGTTTTNGCTGAGTAGACGGGAAAGGATCCCCTTCCTTGACCTGCTGGCAGTGCTCTGCCCAACGCAGCTCAGGATACCACTGGCTGTTGCGGCAGCCTAAAGACACTCAGTCTCTTAGCATGTGAAAGCCTTTATTTATGGTTAAAAGAAAATCCCACCTTGTACTAATTTTCCAGGGTTTATATATCATTGGCTTTCAGCTAGGAGTGGTCAAGCAATCAAAGCAGAATATGGCTGGGGTCACACATTCACCACACACACATTCACGGCGGGAGCCTCAGAAACACAGACAGACCTTGTCCATTCACACCCTCGCATAGTGAGTTGCGAACTGAGAGGTTAGTTCCATCCCTGGCCAGTAGATCAAGGCTTTAGATAAAATACAAGGTCATCTCAACATTTCCCAGGCCTTCTTATGTTTCTTCTTTCTTGTTCTCAATCTGGCTTACTACAACTGGCCTTCTTTGCCATGAGAGAGTATTCATGGCAGAACACCATGTCCTCTTCTGCAAAGATGCCTTCCTGATGGTAATCCTCTGTCCTGTACTGGTGCTTTGGTTTGTTTTTCCAGAGTTATGGGACTTTGCCTTACCTTTTGTTGAACTTCATCAGGTTTCTGGTCATCCCTTTTCTTAACCATATATACAAAACATAATTATTCTCAAATTATAGCACTTGATCTTATATGATTGCAGCTTTCCAAATCCTCTGATCTCAGTGGTCTCAAAATAGAAAAAAAAACCAAAAAAACACAGAAAGGTTTTGAGCTTTTCAAGTATAGCATAGTGTTATGGATGTCTCCTCGTGGCTGATTTAAAAATCATATAAGCAGAGAAGATCTGGTGCTTTTTTTAAATTATATAACAGTATGTTTTATCAAATGCAATAATAGATTGATTTGTCTGTAGTAGTGAAAATCAAGGATTGGACTGGAATTCTTGTTATGATGACAGAGTAGTCACTGAAGTAGAAAGACTCCCCTGCCCCTATGGAATTGTTTGTACCTAAGTAGCACTGGCACCTTTCTCAGAATTTCGTATTCTCATGCAAGTAGTGATCCATCTACAGTGGCTTAATCAGTGCCATCTTGACATCAGTCCAGTTTTATGAGCTTCAATAAATGTATTTCAGAAACACATGCAAGATTCTTCAATTATTCCCAACATCTATACCAGTGTAAGAAGTGCAAGCATCTTTTAATGTTGGACATGACCAGTATGCCTGAAATTTGGGTGAATAAAGACCAATTGCAAGAAAGAAAGAGGTATGGAAGAAGAGGCAGGACACCGGTCTGTGTGCACAGGGCTAGAATTCTTCCTTTAATTCTACCACTTTCATAAATAACTCTTATAAAAAAAGAAACAATTCAGACTTATAAGGCCCAGGTCCTTTAATGTAATTACACAGTACATATTGCATGAAGAAAAGTAGCTCTCACAGCAAGGAAGAGAGAATGATTAATAGGAAAAGAAAGCAACATATTTGAACAGAGCAGCAGTTGTCAAGGAAAGACTTGGACTACCTGTAATCCTTATTTCCAGGAAAATAAAGAAACCTTGGATAAGTGATGGTAACAAAAAATAAATCTGTATTTATAACCAGTATGGAAGATGAGAGTAAAAAAAATGAGACTATGAAGTTCATTACTACTCCTTTTGAAGAACAGATTAGGAAGCCAGTGAGATAGTGTGACTAGACATAACTTTCTAAATATCAAATGGCTGGCAAACACTTGAGTGCTGTCACACAGGAGAGAATAGATTGGAAATGACCTATCTTTTATGGAAAATTGATCTGCAACTGGTATCAGGTGCCCAGTCTAAACGTAAATCACTGCAGACTCCCTCTGTAGTGACTAGAGAGAAACAAAATTTCTTTCCAGAAGTAATTCATCTCATACTAAAAAAAAAGTAAAAGATTATTTATCTCTTCTTATAGAAAACTTCAGTTAGGTCAGTGTTAGTGAAACTAAAAGGTTGAGTGAAAGAGATTTTATCAATAAAGGCTAGAGTGATAACATTTAAAAATAAAAAAAAAAAAAATTGGTTTACTTTGGAACCAGAAATGGGTCTCAACAAGTTATTTATCCCTATAGCTGCCACAACACTTCACTTAGGAAATTTCTAACACAACAGATCTGTCAAAACAGTTTCTTTGTTTTGAAAGTACCTCAATAGCCTGACATATTTTGTCCCAGTTTTCGATACATTTAATGCAAAGAAATTGTTATCATGGACAATAAATTCTGTAAGGGTTATTGAAATGCATAATCCACTGTAAGATCATTTTAGGAGTTAAAGGTAGTAAGTTTTCACCTTCTTATCTGCCTCCAAGGCACCTTCTTCTGGCCATTGACAGAGACAGGACACAAGACAGAATGTATTTTTGGTCTGACTCATTACAGCAATTCTTTCTAATGTTGCTCTTTAGTAATCTCTTCTTAGGATACACTGCACCAGTCACTTTGAAAGAATACCAAGCTACACAGGGTAAAAGTTAAAAGGTGACAATCCCTGTTGGAAAACAAGAGCTCCTGGCTAAGCTTCAAGAGCTCAGCCAGCAGGACAGAAACACTAAGCATTTAGTCATGCAATGTACAGTATAGATATCATTAAGATTAGCGTGACTGGAAGGAAAATATTCACTCACTATCCAGTGGTGGGAAGAGGGTGAGAAATAATACTAGCTGTCCCTTCAAGGCTTCTTGTATTCTGATTATCCCAGCAGGGCTGTGTGAGACCAGCATCAACAGCTGTGCTCCTTCTCAGGTAGTGTTAAAGTTGCCCAGCAATGGCCAGGCTTTTAGAGCACAGTACAGTTTGTTCAGAATAAAATAACAGAGGAAATAGATCACAGAGCAATAAGCAGCTTACATTCACACCTTGCTTTCCTAACACTGCCTATTGCACCTGTAGGAACTAATTCTCTTTAGTATGTGATTTTTTTCTTCTGATTTAATGTCCTCTATTCTACCAAAGCAATATGTATTACGTTAATCTCTATTGAAGTTATGGATATGGGAAAACCCATGCACTGTAATACATGCATATGCGCAGAAACACATATAACTCTTGTAGTGTGCTGATGCAATAGTTTTTGAATATTTCATCATGTACCCTAGCATCTGTTATATGTCAATAGAATGCTTATTGTTACATTCTTCCAAAGCATCTCATCTGTTACAGAAGGTGACATCCATTTGACTGTTGCATTTTGTAACTATGCTATTAGATCAGTGAAAAATTGTATTCCAGCTGATTTGTGGAGGCAGATGCATTGTAACCCCTGCCACACTGAAAAGCAGAAATATCATACTGAAGGAATATGACCAAATGCTAGTGTTTTAGAAAAAGAAAACGTTATGAGGCCAGTGGCAACAAGCAGTAATTTGATAGGAAATTTCTGAGAAAGATAAGGTTTTAGATGTTTTCAAACATCAGTGACAACAAGTACTAGGGAACTGGACAGAGAAATCCATTTATTTAGTTTCAGTGCAGCAACAAAATATTGTCAAACTGAAAGAGAAGAATTATAAGGGGATTGTACAGCTTACAAATGGAGAACAAAGGCAGAGTGCTAGGAATAACCACTAAGATAGTAAGAAAATGTGAAATAGATCTTGTAGCGCAGCACAAGCAACTACTATAATATGCAGTACTTTATTGATTTTTATGCAGCTCAGAAAGAATAAAATGGTAAATCAGTGAAGAAAAGGCAACTGGCCAGGCTGAAACTTGCACAACCTTCTAGGAAACAGTGAAAAACTCACATAAAGTGGGGCTCTGCGTGGCATATAAACAGTTTTTCAAAATGTGTAGAAGACATCATTGTGAGTCCAGTGACCCTATCAGTCTATCCAGGAGAAAGTGTTTTCTGTGTGTAAACAAACAAGGTTAGCTGGATTTTCCAAGAGGGAGGAGAGTACCCTATAGACACAGAGGAAGGAATATGGAAAAAGCTTAATGAAGGCTGTCAGGAATGACTAAATGGACAAAACCTTTTCTCATGCCAAAGAATATTATACAATGTCCATCAGAAACCACAGACACTAAAAAGAAGCTGTTGAGATGACATCAGGGTGAGCACAAACACTTTAATAACAAAGGAGCTGAGGTTCTGAGACAGAAATACTGTTTGGTTCAGTCACACTTGAGATAAAACAAGTGAAAGGCAACAGGGTGAGCTTCAAAGGCCTCTGGTTACATTACACCACCACACACTAAAGCATTAAAATAGGGAAAATTGGCTGAGATTGGGAGCAGTCTCTCCTCACTGACAATAGTACAAGAAAAAGAATATTGTTGTGGTCAGCATAGCTGGAGAACAATCTTGGTTATTAAAGGAAAAAAGTCTGAGAGTTAAGATCATTTATCTAATTATTCTCTATATTTGCATACTTGGTACCAGCAAGTTAGTCCAGAAATTTCAGACCAGGGCTCATTTCCACAAGTGAGGAGAAGCAGAGGGTGGAAAAAAAGATTAAAGAAAGTACCTGGAATGGTAGGTGTTTTATTTTATGAAACTTGTACTTCAGTCTTTTACATTGTTATACAACGCAAGCAAGAGACACCAAGACAAAGCTCCATACTTTCTAACATGAGAATAGAAAACATTCAGGACTTCAGTCAATCATTTGCTTCCCCATAGGCAGTCAGTGCCTGTCCAAACTGCCATCTGGTACTGGCTGGATGAACAAGTAGCAAAAACAGGGTTGCTCTGATATGGAGGGATGAGCTGACATGATCTAGATGACCACAACACAAGCAGTGCTCTCAAGGACATGGGAACAGTCCCACAGCTCCAAGCAAGGTCCACATGCAGCAAAGTTCTTGTTGACAATCCTATGCAAGAAGAGGTAACAGGTCATGTCCAGGGTCCATCCAAGTAAACAGCAGAACATGTCCAAAGTCAGGGTTGGAGGCAAGGCTGTTCAGTTCATAATCCAGCAAGCGAAACATTTAGATGTGTTCTGCCTTGGTGGTTTGTGTGGATTTAGTTTCTTGCAACTTACGGTATTTTGCAATAGGACTATGTTCATTACTCCAGAAATGTTTCATTCAATGCTAGCAGTGCTCTGTTTTTCAAATGTGGAGCACCACACATTTCAGATTCAAGTTAGTGGCAGATGGCCCTACCATGCTTTACTGATTTTTTTGAACTGATGAAGATACATTATTTAGAAAACATAGTCAATAATTTATCACAAGTCATATGGTATTAAAAGGCCAGTATTGCAATAGTGCACCAGAATGCTTTGCTTCCCTTGGGTTAAAGTAGGAGAAAAGTGTGTTTTATTAATATTTGAGAACTGTTCTGTATCTGGCCAGACTAAGTTCTTATTCATAAAGTGTAATAGTATCAGACATATGGGGTAAGGGTCCTCAATGTATTCTATAGTTTGTAATGTTAAAACAATGGCTTTTCAGTTCTATGAGACATTAATACAACGAAAGCAACTTAAATAATTTGAAAACTGTGAAAAAGCAGAGATTTTATAGTTGTTATATGTTTTTACAGATTTTATAGTCTTGGATAGTTTTATAGTTTTGCATGGTTGGTGCAGATTAGCGAAGTAAAAATCAGAGACATTCCACTTCATAAACTCATTCATTTGTGTAGGCAGAAAACACAGCCAAAGAGACCTCTTGGGGATGTGTGGAGCTTCTGTTGAATCAGTGGAAACCTCTGGCTTTTGCAGAAGAGGGAAAGATTTTGGCATGGGATAGCACAGTTGTTATTCATGGAACAAATGAATAGGAAACTGAGTATTATATAGAGATGGATGCAAGGATTTGCCTCTATAAAGCTTCACATTTATCACATAAAAAAGTTATTTCTGTACTGTTGAATAGCAGCCCTGTAAGTTATATAGCAAGCCCTTTATATTTGGCTATAAAATATTCAGACTCAAAATAAGCATTTTTCTTATGCTACAAGTTGGAGTAGCATGCTTCCTTACCACAGTTTACACAGAAGTTGATAATATCATCTTAAGTTTTCTCTTTTTTCTTTCTAAAGCACATTCTGAATTGTACCTGAAGGCTGGATTTAAGACCTTGTTGAAAATTAAGAGATTTAACACCCATTTCTTAGTTTGAAAAAGCAAGATTCTCTTTCTGGACTAAATTCTTTTCAACAGGAATTGCCACTGACTATATAAATTACTCTGGATGAAGCATACTTGCAGTCATTAAAAATAAGCAGATGCTCCACTAATGCACCTTAGCATTAATTCCCAAAAAGTACCCCAGTGGGACTTAAAAATGGAATATAAAATTAGCTGAAGCACCAAGCTGGTCACCTGTTAAAAAACCCTTTGCTTTCTTATCTGTATGAACCTCACTCGCTTCCCTTCACCACCAGACATGTTTGTTGTCTTTCTCTTACCTCACCTCCCAGCTGAAACAAGAATTATACTGATGCGCTTAGAAGTTGAAACTGCCATGTGCTGCAGCACTAGGGAAAACATCTACTATGTTAAAATATTTATGCAGCTGGATTCAGTGAGATGCACTGTCTCCTTTTAAGTTAACAAGCTTGTCAACTGCTAGTTAGAAAAAAAAATATAAAAGATACCTTTAGAGCGAAAACCCCCTCAGACAATTTTAATCGTAATCTTATGAACTATGTAATTCACAACATCATTTAAAATACTGTGCTGTGCCACGTTCCAAATACACACCAGAATATGCATATAAATAAATGTAGAATACACATCTACTATTGTTATACTTGGAATGATTGTGCTTTAATTCTAACTCTGGGAAGAGAAAAATTTCCAAGAGAACAGGAAAATTGGGTCCTTGTCAAGGTGAAACCAAAGTCATTAATTTGTTTTTCTTTATATACATTCTATCTGATAAGACTGGAGGAAGTATTTTCCTCATAGTAGCAGTCAGAGCTGAATTGCTTTGACATGTCTTAGATAAAGCTATTATCCTAGGAGTCAATTAAAGGTTAACATACAGTATTTATTCCAGTCAGTCATTTAATTATTTTGGACTGACAATAATACCTGAAATTACTGATTTGAAATCATTAATTTAGAAAACAGAAAAAAATCTATATGCATGAGCACAGGACCTTGTTACTGCATAATATTGCTGGCATATATCAGCACACACAGACTGTCAGCTCACTCAGAAATCCTAGAAAACATGAGCAGTGGAAACTAGCAAAACCCCTTATGATATGTGCTTGTCTGTCAGACAGGTGCATATGCATGTATCTTATGGTTTAGGAAACTCAGTTTTCTCTGTGAGCATTTGGCAGGAGACTGCCTTTCTGGGCAGACCGTAGGCAAGCCACTGTCCTGCTCTGTTTCAGCAGCAGCCAGTGTTCATGTCCCCTTTCCTCTCTTCCCTCCATGAGGCAGAGTCCAAACATAACAGTTTGTGCCTGATCACTCCTGCAAGCCCCTGGAAACATCTCATATCCCCAAGGTAGATTCTTAACAAGAATTAGCTCAAAATTCTCAAGATTGCTGTTTCATTTTTAACTCCATTGTGTTGTTCTGACAATGGGATCTAGGCAGTGTTAGTGCCCAGTGATGCCCATGAATTTGTTTGCAGAAAAGTTTAATATTCCACAAGCAGCCAAAGGCAAGTATTTGTGTGAGCTTTCTTCACTGTGATTTTGAGCAATACTTCCTCTTTTACATACTTGAAGGTTGTATAAATTTTGACTTTGGGATTTAGATGTAATTTCACAAAAATGTAACTATGTTAGCCCATCCCTGAGGTTAATAAAGAAACTATTTCTAGGTTTTTACAGTTGTAAGAAGAGCAAATAGAAAATTAAGATGATGCTCCTGACAGTTTTACTGCAGACAGTGGTATGCCAAAAATGTCTGTTTTACTTAAAAACCATACAGGGTCATTTGTGAGATCAGTGCCCTGGAGCAAACCTGTGAGTTACATGTCCGATTTGGACACAAGCTGGGATCTGATTAGGACTGAAACTGAATTATAAATAAGCAAATAGAATTTCCAGGGTCAAGTCAGATTTATGGATTTATCTGGATTGTTTTGTCAAATAGAATCATCTGAAAAATGCAAACAAATACAAAATTCAAGACCATGCATCCAAGAAAAAAAGATTTAACTTATTCCTGTGAGATGAGAAAATTTCTCAGATAACATTGATGCTAGAAAAAATTTGGAGGCACAGGAGATTAAGTAGCTCTGAGGATAAAGATAACCTATGGATATAGAATACTGCAGTTGTAAATGGCTGTTAAGTCTCCTGAGTGCAGTTTTGCTGTTGACATTTTAAAAAAGGTAGGGAACAAGAAGAGAGCAGTGGGGGAAAAAGGTGATTAATAAAACATAGCAAGTATAGGAAACTCAATTTTTTTAGTATGTTCACTCTGGTATAATGATCAAAAAAATCCTAGAAGACAATTTTTTAATCTAGGAGAAACCAAAGTTGCAGTAAAAACTGTCACTGAAAATTTTTGGTATTTAAATTTAAAGGACTTTTTAATAAAATGTTGGTAATTAACCTTCTCTAAAGAACTAGAGGAGTCCTCATCACTTGAAGTAGTTAAATTAAGACTGTATGCTGTTTTGAATTCTGTACTGAACATCACTGGACAGTATCTTTGTGCTTGGTGAAACAGTCTGAAATTCTCTGTCCTGTTAAGCAGAAAATGAAATATCCCATAAACACTCCCCTCCAAATTTAAACACTGCATTTCTGGAAAAATTAAGCTTTTTCTCCAACGAGCTCAACATTCTGCAGTCTCCTGAATTCCTGGTGACATTTAGCATCTCCTACTTCCCTTTATATTCTCTTGGCTAGTAAACATATTCCACAGGAGAAACTTTGATTATATGTACATTTATAGGGAGACTTTTCTATGGATGTGTATGATAAATTAGGATATATTGTTATTTTGATATCTTACCTAAATCCCCAAATCATTGTTCACTCTGCATATTGATGTCTGGTCTGCAGCTATACGCATTCAGACAGGAAATAATTACATTTACATATGCAAACATAATCATCTAACCGAGGTCTTTGAAGCAAGGTCATTGTATTAAACTGATTACTTTTATCAAACTATCCTTACAAAAAAAGAAAAGAAAAAGGAGGCGGGGGGAGGAGGGTGGTGGCGGGAAGAAAGAACAGACTTATACAGACTTATCTTGGCTTCCATAGTCCTTCAATCAGTGCTATATTTAGAAGCAGGAATCCCAAAGTTTTTGTTTCACGTGGTTGTTTGTGCAGTTTGATTCTAATTGTTTCTACTGTCTTTGGGGATTATTTTCATGAAGTGAGGCATCACTCATTACAAATAATAGTGCCACAATCACAGTACTACTTTCAACAGTAGAATCAGTAAGGAGAATTAGCCATAGTTCATAATAACTAAAACTTTTTTTTTAAGACAACTGCATTGACGAAAAAAAAAATCTAATTCTCTGGTAAGAATTTGGATCATAGTAGGGCTTTTTTTGCCAAATTTTACTGTGACTTCAAGAGCAGGAAGACAAAGAACAAAAGGTACTAAATTTTAAAACACTTCTCACATTAGCTAGATTTATTTATTAGCAAAAAGATTAACAGGTTTGCTTTGATATTCTCAAGCACAGAGATACTTGACTTTACACTTGACTTTACTAGTGATCTTAAGACATTGAGCACAGCAGCAGTCTTAGGAATGTAACATTTTAACTTGTGTTCATTTGAAAAAATGTAGCAGACTTCAAAAATGTAGTTCTTCAGACATGTTAGTAAATGAGTTAATGTTAATGAAATGTTACAGTTTTCATGTCCTCTTTATAAAGTTATAACATCCTGTCACGCTGTCCTCTGCATTAGAATTTCAGAACTGAAAATCACCCATACATTAAGCAGTCTGGCTCACAGCAAGGTGTTCAACTTGACATTTTGAAGAGCATGGATATTTCTATCCCCTGGGTTTGGTTTTTTTTTTAGCTTAATGCTTGATAATTATGCATTTTAAAGCATTTTTATTCTAATTTATTGCTCTCTTTCCAAGCAGTATTGCTCTTAGTCTCATAGAGCATATATGTCATAACAAGCATAACTAGTATTTTTTTTCAGAATGACTTCTTTGTGTACATTCTGTTGTGTCCAGTGTTATCTCCCAAAATTTAATATAGGTAAATTTGGGGGGGAAAGCATACCCCTCAAGTTCTTGTTTATCTCTGGTTTTATGCATACAATAGCAACAGCAATCTGACCTGTGAAAATTAGTATCATACATGTATACATTTTTCAAATGCAATGTATACTGTAAGATATTCAGTGTTATGAAAAGGCCTGGCCTTCCTGTGTAACGTACGCTGTGAATAAGTCTGATTCTTTCTGTTTTCAAGGACTGTATAGCAGTTCTGTCTTCCTAATTTGGGGAACTTGGGGTTGTCTAAAGTAGCCAGCAGAATTAAGCTCTCACTCTATTTGAATTGAAGGTGCACAAAGTAACAAGATATTTGCTTGTGTTCTGTTATTATATCTACCGATTTATTTCAGTCACACACTGTTTTTATTCACAAACATTTGTATAAGGAAAACCTTATTCATGCAAATAGTCCAAGAAAGGGATCATAAATACTCAAAAAAATAGATTTATAGAGTATTCCCAACTAGTGGAACCCATCATAGCCCTTTATTAAAGCTTCTTTTTTGCCTTTATCATGAGTCATCAAAACCAATGGATATTCATGTATAATTAATTAAGAAACAAGGCATTTTTTTTGTTTAAAGTGCATAGGTCATCCATTCTTGGAGCAGAAATAATACCATCTGATTTTGATGATTAATCGAAGTGCACAGAGTAAATAGCAAATAATCATACTGACCGGTTATGTACAAATTCTACAGGAGGTTAAAAACTGTGCATATAAACTACTACAAATGAACAAATACAGAGACCTAATAAACAGTCTGCTCAGGAGTAGTTTGCAGAATGACTGTATTCATCGAGAAAAGTTACTCTCCATAATTAGTAAATGCAATAAATATTCACATTTTAATGCTGTATTGCAGTCCTTGGACAAGCAAAATATATTCGTGTATTCAGCTCTTCATGATGCTGGGAAAGTTTTGGTTTATACTGATAGTTAAAAAGTGGGATGGGTTAGTTTGACTGTTTAGAACATAATCTTAGATGTAGAAAAAAATGTGCAAAGTGCGGAACACAAAAAGGATGGAATATAAATGAGCAAGTGCAAAACAAATTGTTACAGAGAATAACTCATAAGATTTTACTTCCTGTGATTTTGCATCCTGTACAGTCATTGCGTGGCTGCCCTCTGCCCAAAATTCTTATTTTTCCACAGTACTCTTTTTTTTTTTTTTTTAGTGATCTCCAGGAACAACCTTCAGGTCTTCTCCACATCATCCCTACTCTGATTTCTCATATGTAATAAAACCTCATTTACCAACAAAAACCCACCAAACTAACAAAAAGCCAACAACAACAAAACGCAAAAAGAAAAGCACTTGCACAATGCTTAGCACCCTGTCACATTTGCTACCTACTTGTTTGGGCCAGAAAAGCTGGTTGTGCCAAGCTGCAAGATGTGTTTGTGCTACTTCCCTAGTCCAGGTGCACGTGCTGCCCAGGAGGCCACTGAGCCAGCCTGCAGAAAAGGCTGTAGACAAGTTTTAACCTTTCCCTCCATGGATGTAGTAATATGTTGTCACTTCCCTGTTTCTCTTTTTGTGAAATTTTTATGATTTTAATATCTAGATGTCTCTGTTATATTTGATTAAAATCTACCAGCAAGCTCAAAAGTTTCATAGGAGAAGGAAAGAAAGATTTATACAGAGAGAATGAGAGAGAGAGAAACAAGGCAAGCAGTAGGGTGCTGGAAGCCTTTTTTTTTTTCCCTTTTCCTTAAAAAACTAGTCTAAAGAAGTTCCTGTAATAACTAATTCAGTACTGAGTTTTAAATATTTATTTGCTGTCTAATTAATACACATAATATGGGATTCAGAACATACAGTTCATTTGAAACACTAGCTGTAATAGAATATAAGTCTTTCAAAGACAGGTAATGCAGTGTAGGATCTGCAGCAGGTCACAGCTGGCAGGTGATAATTATTATGGAGTATTAAAAGCCTGCAGAAAAGTTAGTAGTAGTCAACTAAGAAACTCATGTAATCTCCAGACTGCTGGGAACTTAAAGTGGATGGCACATTTAGCTTTGGTGGTTTTTCATTGCTTGGCAGCCAGGAAGCCCAGGAGAGACATGAGCAGCTCTGGTTATTGAAAGCAAACGTGGACAAAATAAATCTATCAGGTTCTCCGTCTCTGTGCTAAGGCATCCTTTGAAACTGTCAGTGAGGTGCCTGCTTGTCTCTCCATTATAAATTTCTGTGCATTTCCTGAAGGAAAAAAATGCCCAAGCCAAAACAACAAAAAACCCCACCCCAATATATTCTATTCCTGGATGGGCAAGTAAACTGTTATGATTCTTAAAAGAAATCACCTTCTGATTAATGGAAATGCCTCCCTGTGTTCACACAGAGCATGCAGAGAACTGAGAGGTGATTTTGCACCTGCGATAACACTTTCCAAGTTTCTTACTGTTAGAAGAATTAAAATACGAAACAAAATAAGTTCCTCTTATGTTCCCTCCAAAACACCCAAGAACTTCACCTCTTATGACTAAGTCAGCCAGATGCTTTCTTATTAATGACCTCTTTGTGTAAGCGTATTGCCTAGGAGGATCAGTCACCAAGCAAGTCTTTCTCTGCCAAGTGCTCTATGAACTCATGAAAAACATAGTCCCATGCAAAAATGCTCACAATTTCAAGTGTAAATAAAATAAAATTAAAAAAAAAATTAAAACTCTAGGGAACATAAGTTAATGTAAATGTTAGAGGTGGGTAAAGTTAATTCTATTTAGGATAGTTTAACTCTGCCAGTCTGTGCTTCCTGTTTATCCTACATTTCAGTTTGGCTTTGTTTAGCTGGTTGCTTTTGTCTAGTTTCACTGTTTGTGGGTTTAAGACTGCAGTACTATATTGTTTCCATTTGCTTTATTAATATGTACTTACAATCACGCTCAGTTTTAACAACAAGTAGGGAGACAGAGGTGGCCCAAAAATAGTATTTCCTTGTGGTTTGTGACTTATAATTCTTACCCACTCCCAGCCCAGGACCATTTTCTCCTCAGGCAACAATCCTTAATATCTTCTATGTAAAAATACTGCACACTTGCAAGATAACAGCATATCTAGGAACTGATTGCACACAGGATTTAGTATGAACCCTCTTTATCTTACATTGTGTCTTGAAAATACAGATGCCCATGAACTTCAAATAGTGGTTCTGTTGCCTGCAAGGACTACAGTAAACACAGCACTAATAAACCTTGTAGATATATGCACCCAACTTCAGATTTCCATACTTGTGTCTTTTAAACTAGTTTCTCTCCAACATATAAGGTGTTAAAAATTCTCTGTGTGAACCAGTTTTTTCACAGAGCTGGATGAAAGGATGGTTACAGTTTCATTGTCATACACTATATTTGGTTGTTGGTTCCCACTGCAAGCAGTTACATTTGCTAAAACAAAGTGCATTTACCTTCAGTGGCATTTTAGATGGCCCCACAATCTGCTGCATATTCTAATGGAACCTGTATCACTATCAATTAGACACCTGCAGAAGGAGCAGGCTATGCAAATGCCTTGCCCCCAAAAAGCTATTTTCTCTTTCTCATTAAACTTTCAAACTAAATTATACCACAGTTAATGGCTAAAGACTTTCCCCTCAGATTTCAGTATTGCATGGAATTTGGCCAAATATCTCATCCAGACTTTAAGAAGCTATGTGAATGCATGTCTTTCAAAATGGATTTTCATTGCTTCCCACATGCCTAACCTAAACCCACATATGACCACCTTCCTTTCCTTTCACAGACACACAAACTGAAATGCACTCCACCCCACCCTCCATCACTGTGACAAAGTATTCTGGTGGCCTTGGAAAGCTGTAGATTATTGTCTTGCGTTTCATCTCTGGAGGCCCTTAATTTCAAATGTGGCTAGATATGTCATGCTTGCTGTAAACAAGTATTTGTTGGTTATATACACAAGATAGAGATTAAATAGTGGGTATCTTGCTCATGTGGTTATATTTCCATCAAAGGTTTCCAATGAGAACATAAACCGTGATAGGAGAGCAAACATGGCTTACAAAATTGCCACAAGTCCCAAGACAGAACTGTATTTTGGTAATTCACACTTGCCAGTTTGTTTCATGCAAATCTCAGGACCTGCTCTAAGCACTGCCTGGGATACAGTCCTCATCTTGCTCCCACCAATGGGAGCATTAACCTTTTATCTGCTCCGGTCTCCTGCTGTTGCTCCCCATATTCCAATTTGTGAGATTCCTGCTCTGCTTGCTTTCATCTCCTTCTCCAGGGTGCTCTCTGCTGAATGTTTTGGCAGGCGCTGTAAACATTACCCCATATCTTTTAATTACACAGGCAAGCATATTTCTGAAAGCATGCTGAGCGTTCATAAGTCAAAATTGGATTATGAGATGTCTAAACTGTTTGTGCTCACAAGTTAAAATACATGATCATGTCTGAAAATGTGGACGGCACAGATTTGGCAGTAGGTTTAGATGTCCCCTTTGAAATTTTGGCTGTAGCATTTTATGTATTTCTAGAAGAAAAATATGTCAATAACAGCTAAACAGAAACTTTAAAATCTTAAAATATAGAAGGAGGGTAGTGATTAAGTATTTTGCTGAAACTTGACATGCTATCATGTAAACAAGATCCTCTTCACATGTCAGTTACTGTAACATGCCACAGAAAAGCTATGAGTGCTCTGCATAAAGAAAATTTATGTCTTTCCAAGTTGGACTATCCCAGCCACAAAAGTGAGGTTTACTTCATTTTTGCCTATCTGCAGTTAAAACAAAGATTGAACCTGCCTATGACTTCTACTTTTTTGTTGGGCAATTTCCATTAGACCAGTAGTAAGAATACCCTTGTTTTGTGTAAATGACAATGCAAATTAATGTCATTCTATTGTCACAGACATTCTTGTATTCTAAAACCAGAAAGTAGAGAATAGGCTGAATCTGGTATTGAGCTTCACTTCATAGGTATAACTTTGCATTTTAAGTCATAGCCAACGCTGGAGTGAATTTAAGACATTATACCTCTATTTAGCTGATCATAAAACAAGTATGTTGTGGGTGAACCTTTGTGGGCAGCTTAGTTTCACATTGACACCTGCTCACCTCCCCTCCCCAGTGGGATGGAGAAGATGATTGAAAATGTAAAAGTGAGAAAATTCCTGAGATAAAGACAATTTAATACGTAAAGCAAGTGCTGTGTCTGTAAGCAAAGCAAAACCAGCAAAATACAAAGAAAATCAAAAAAATCCATTTCTATTAGCTTTGAAAAACATGGACAGAAGTTTGGACAGAAGTATTACTCTGAGAAAAAATTCAGCAACATAGTCTTTCTAACTATCTCAAAAACAGTAAGAAATTTGCACAGTAATGTTAACTACAATGTTAAGTCCAATGTAGCTGTCTATAAAGCAGCATTTGCAGTGTGAGCTTATTTTTATCGCAAGGGGAAAACTCTGTGAAAAGGGATGTCAAATGACTATTTGGTGAGCGAGGCTTTTGCTCATTCTGTGGATGGTTTTTTTGGTATTTCTTTTGTTAGGTTGCAGTAACACCTGTTGAAGTCATAGAAAACATTTGAGTTTGCTTTATTTGCTGTTGCTCACAAAACCTCAGAGAACAGACGTGTGCAGTTATTCTGAGTCTTAAGAAAATGAAAGTTTTCTATACTGCATGACACCCTATTGTTAATCTGTTTACCTGAAATATTTTCTTGACTGCACGTAAGAATTTCCTGAATCACAAACAGGCACTATTTTCTGTCTCAGAATGGAATATTAATTGGTTTTGGTCAAAATATATTTCTGTTTAGTCTGCATAGAAAGATGGGAGATGTTTTGGAAATTAGTCTGGGTGGACTGTTTTTTCTGTCACAGTCCTGGCTAAAAATGCAAGGCAGTGACTGGAAAGATTGATTAGGCTAGCATAAGGCAGTTCAGCACCCAGAACCCACTGAAACAAGTAACCTGTGCTGCTTCATAACAACAACAACTTCAGCATCTTTCAAGTGTCATTGCAGAGTGGCTCAAATTCCTAAAAACTGCAAAAACCTTGCAGTTTTAGCAGTTATCTCTGTAATATTTGATGCTTTGCTTGATTTCTTCTTTCTGTAGACAAGACTCATACCCCGCTGTCATATGAATATCCTAAAGAAAGATCTCAAAAATATTAAGTAAAAATGTTTTAGTTGCAACGTCATAATAGTTAAGAAACATTTGAATTCTTGACATAGCTGTACCCAAAAGGGTTCAGAAACCAACAAAGTGGAACAATTATTTTTTTAAGGTCTAATGTTTTAAAATTGAATCTCAGGGTTCTGAGTGACAAGTTCAAGATTTTTATATGTTTAAGGTGGATGACTAAAATTAGGTAGACTACACCCCAGTCTTTGTTGGTAACATTCTATAATGATTGCATAATTAAAAAGCATTTGGTGCTGTTTCCATATAGCTAATACTCCTTTTTCATTTTTTGTTTTGTTTTATGGAACAGCTGAAGGATTGTTTTGACAATATGCTATTGATCTTGAAGAATCACAATCAATAATTATTATAGCTACTCAGTGACTAGATTATTAGAAAAATAAATTAGGAACTATCCTGCTTGCAAATAACCATTATTTCACATGATGGGTAGAAAAAAATTGTATACATGTCATGGCATATTGTTCATTTGCAAACACAGAGACACCTTTTCTAATCCTATAAATTTCATTTATTGATCAGAGATCATGATAAAGTGGTTTCTTTTGGAGTGCTTTTTGTCTAAGCCCTCTCTTTTAAATTAAGAATCTATTTTACATTACCATAACCCAACAGAAAAGCCATGTGCCTCTATGTGTACAAGAAAGTCACTTCTTTCTCTCCTGTTTCAGCATAACTGTTTGTTTTCTTATAAAGAAAAAAAAAAATATTTTCCTCTTTCTCCAGCTGATCTTTGTGTTCAGGTATAGCAAACATACTGCTTCCTATTGTGGTTTATGCTACAGGCAATTCTGACATTTGCATTTGTGCATCATGTGTATTTTGAAATAAAGATGTGACGGCTGAACTCCATGTTGAAAGCAGTCCTCTGTGTTGCTATTGCTCTATAGTTTGTTGGGTTGCTTTGTTTTACTTTGATTTGTTTCCTCTGGAAGATCTCACAGTGCTTTGTGAAGAATTTGTGTGTTAAGAAGGAAAAAGGAAGTATAAATCCTACAGAGGAAAAGTAGTTGCTGCAGAGCAAAATTGTCACAAAACACCAGACTGTGGAGATTCAAACCTTTGCGTCTGCAATAATGAAAATGCACTGAGGTAGCCATAGAATCCCTACAGGGGAACTTGCCCCTCCCAAGCACACCTTGCACTTTGTGTTGATCAAGGAATGAAAAGGCATGAAAATATAACTACTCATCCTTAAACAAAATAGAAAGGGATTGTGATGGAGAAATACACAGAATTCAGTATACAGAATGATGTGCACACCTCTGGCCTCCCTTGTAAATAGCAATAATGAAAAGCATCTGTCTGCTTGTGTATGTGGGTTTGTCTTACTTGGTACTTGGTAAATGCCAGCTCACAGATAATCACATGCAAACAGCTGGCAAAACTGAAAGCAAGTGGGCAGAGGCAGGGCCATAAATGGCTTTTTAGAAAGTGAAGAAAGTTCAAGGGCTGCCACTGTGGTACGAAGGAGAGAGGTGTTAGGAAAAAGGCTCTAAGGACAAAATAATCCATATGCTGTTATTTTCATGAGACTGTTCTTAATGCAAACCTGTCTAAAAATTCAATACCTACAATGCAAAAGTTTGGAAGCCTAATCAATAAAAATCATTGCTGCCCAGGTCTGTCTCAGATTCTCACTGTATGATGAGTTGGAACATATCAGCTGCCTTACCATAGTTATAGGGAAATGCTAGGGCAGGGAACTAATCAATAAATGACCACATGGTTTAAAAGAAAAAGGGTTAAAAATAATAAGCTATCCAATTCCAAAACTTATGATAATGCAACCTTGAAAGGAAAATGGTGTATCTGTGGTACAGAAAGGGATTGAAGACAAAACTGAGGTACAGAGAAGTACAGTGTCTGTCCTGTTGTCAGCCTGCATGGCTCAAGCCCTTCATCCTGTGTTAAGCACGGGTGTACAGCACTGACATCATGTCCAGCATTGACCAGTCCATTCAATAAGTGGAGCAGAAGAACTATAAGTGCTGCAATGTGCTTAGAGGAGACTCTTTTGATTACATTCCCTCACAGTGGATGCAGATGACCCCTGATATCACAAGTCCTACCAATTAAAGAGCACATCTCAAAATCTGATCTGGATATGTTGTCTCCCTCCTGTCGTCCCACCCCTTTCGCAACTGAGAGTAGAAGAGCTTAGGAAGAGCCAGCATGCTCTTGACCTTCTTGAGTGAATAAGGCAAACCTTTTGCTTTGAAAGGCACACTAGACTTTAAGTTACCCTTTTCAGCTTGCTCATATCTAGCCAGATGTGTGCATACCATCAGTTCCTGCATCCCTAGTAGGAAACTTGGAAAAAGAGGAATTATTCTGCATCCAGCAACAAATGTTCCTTAGTATGCCTTTAATACATGTTCTCCCACTTTTTGGGTTGTTGCTGCTGTTATATTAATTACTTTTTGGTAACATGGGAGAAATTTTCTTTTCATTTCTGAATAAATATGCATTTATTTTCTCTGAGAACCCAGTGACCTGATAGACAGACTCATTTGTACACCTGTTTTAGTGTTTTTTCCTCCAGTTAGAGCATTGTTATGTGCCAGTGCCCAGAGAAAGTTTATGAAGCACTGAATTCATTATTGCCTTCAATAGACATTTGCAGATACCATTTGAAGTAGCAAAGGTGAGCTTGAGGCACTAAGAAAACCACACCATTGCAGGGTCCCAAAGATCATCCAAGGTTGAGCTAGGGGAGCTGTGCTGTCAGGGGACCTGAGGACAGCATTAACACACAGAAGGAGCAAGCCTGTTGGAGTGGTTAAGTGACAGCCAAAGAGTGCTCATGGCACCATGTTCAAAAAACACCACAGTATATATGCCACAAAAGGTTTGACCTTTCTTTGGGTGCTTTTCATTATATAAATACAAGGTTTGCTACTTTTCTCCCCTTATTACCTGAAATCAATGTATTAGTTTGTGGCACTAGTGTATGTTGCAAAATATGTCATATGGCTGATCTAATAATTACCTTAGTGATTGATTGAAGATTTTTGAATATTTAATTTAAGAAATTTAACACTAAATTAGTTCTTGTTTTTGCATCTAAAAGATAAGACCCTGTTCCACAGTATTTTGCTTGAAAATAATTGAATGTTTGACCCTCTCAGTGAAATCAATCCCACACTGTAATTTTTTTAGGTTTGCTTACTATATCATTCTTTTTGAATTAAAGTGAGTGTAGCACTCAGAAAAATGTTCAGTGTTTCTAATCTACAGAATAGTGCAGGTAGCATCTACTCTCCAATCGACACATTTCCTCTTCTGGTTTTTATGAAGGTACAGATTCTGGAGACCAGGGGAGTAATTAATTCCCTGTACTGATCCAGTCCCTGGCCTTGCATCAGATGTTTAAAACAGCTTTCAAAAAATATTTCCTCCTTCCTCTTATCTCTGATAGATTCCATAAAACGGGTCTGTGTGTAATGATAAAAAACATCCATAATGGACTAAAGAAAAAAGTCATCTTCTTTTCTGTGTTGCAAAGAAATGCAAGCAACTACTGATGCACCATAATAGGAAAACATAAGGATATTTTGAGAAATGCTGTTCTCAATGCAGAGAAGTGTGTGATGTTCTACTGCACAAGAGTATATGACGTCCTGTTCTTAAATAGTACTTTAAGGTATTAATCTTATGTATCTAAACATCATGTTTGTGCACAAATCTAGAAGTGAGAAACAGGTGAACCTGAAGCCATTTGCATTGCATTCTGAACTTTAGTGTGTGGCAATATAAATGACACATGCTAATGACTAGGTGTCTCAAATTGCCACCTTCCCATCTCACCCTGACTAACACTCTTATCTTTAAAAAAACCTCAACAACCAGACCTTCCAGAAGATAGCATCTGCCTTCTAGAAAATTTTGCTCCTTTAAAAAATAAGATTTGCAGGTATTCTGCATCAGCACAAAAATAATGTATCTTCTGTTCCTGTGCTTATTCATACCTTTCCCATTACTCCCTGCAGTGAAGGAGAGGTCAGGAAGTTATTCCTGCTACCTACCTTCAGCCTTCCCTCTGAAACACTGCATCCTTACAAACACACTATCTTTCCTGTGTTTCTGTGAGATATGAAAGTACTATCTCCTGTTTAGGAACTGACAAGTATAAGAAAGATAATTGGTTTTAGTTTTTTTCCCAATTAGTATGCTTTTACCACATCTTGGAAATCTGCATGGATCTTTTGGATCTTGGTGCCAGCACTCTTGTTAACCATGTCTGGAACCAAAATCCAACTAGTACGTTTTCTTGCTTATTTCTTTTTCCCTCCTTGTACTCCAGTAAAGGACAGTATACTCTGAGGAAATTTAAAACAATATGAACACTCTTTTCTAATGACTTAGTACTACAGAGACCATCAACAGCAAGAGTCTGTATGCCGAGAGCGAACAACATGTCAGATGCTGTACAGGACACTAAATAAAGACACATCCAAAAGTGTATTGGATAAATCAAGTTTTACAAATTAAATACCCTGCCAGAGGAGTTAAACCAAGTTGTCTTTTGTCTGATGAGATGGCTGCCTTGGGAATACTGTGAAAATATCTTTAAGTTTCCCTGAAAAGCAGATCTTGCCAATTGAACTCATGGGTTACAGTTCTGCAATATTTATTTATAGCAGCAGAATTCAGTCTATAAACAAGCACTACACCTCATGTCATTTGTTATGTTTTCTGTATTTTACTGTTATTAGAACTAACAGCAGATCAGTCCTGCTTCTTGTATTCACAAAATAGCCTTATAGAGAGTCAATACGGCACTTTTCTGTGAGGGATAAGGACAAACTGTGCAAAGCAGGCTTCTCCCAGCCCCTTTTCTCTTTTTGATCATTACTCCTTCCTTTAATGTTGTTTTCAGCTTAAAAAGCACCATATGACCTTTGAGAAATGTCAGGAAAACATTATTTTCTCTGTGCCACTCCAGTTTGTGGACGTCAGGTACATCCTTACTCCAAGCCCTGCTCAGAGTAGTGGCTCTGAGGCAGGTCATGCTAAAATGCCTCTTACTTAGCTCTTGGGGATGCTACGCACCCCTCCTGACCTTCTCCGACTGCTAAATGTGGCTGTGGGAGTTTCACTAATGAACAGCATTGCACCATCTGTTTGGCTCCCACTCTTGGACCCCCTTAGGGTGAGGGAGGAGCAGCAAGCAAATGCCAGTCCAATACCTCAATCTGACTCACAAAGCAGTACAGCTGCCATTTCTGTCTTCTCTGCCCTTTCTTTTTTTTTTTTAGTTTCCAGAATGACTCAGATGCATTCTCTTTCAGAAATAATCCAAAAGGGTAGAAATTTTAAATGCATAGACTAGAAATAAATTCGTCACAGTATATGTGATAGAAATAAATAAAGGAAAATTCAAGCAATTAAAAATCATAGCTTTTCAGCTTGCTTGACTGTGTTTGCAGTGTTTGTGACTTTAGAATATGAATTTCAACCTGTATAAAAAGTTATGTGTGAGTAATTACAGAAGTACAGGTTTCAAGTTTTTATGATTCAACAAGTTTGACAGCTAAATCTAAAAGAAAAATAAAAATCTTGGGCATAAATTGTGTATCATTGCTTTTACGTTGCACTCATTCAGTAAAAAAAAACCAAAACGAAAACAACCAAAAAACAACCGACCAAACAAAAAAAAGGGAAAATATTCCTTTATTTTGATTGTACTTCCTTTTAAAGTCCTTCAGACAAATACTCTCTTTTTACTTCTCTGTATAGTTTCTACTGCCTTTTTACACAACTATGATACAGATTTTACACTTTAAGATAGGAGGAAAGGTAATGATTACTATGATATGTAAACTAATATACTCCGGTTTTATCTGTAGTAAATAAGGTATTGTCATTCTGTAACTATTTTATTTAGTCCTTAAGCAAGTGAAGGAAAACGCTTTTCTGGCTCTTTCAAAGGGGATAAGTCTAGCAGAGGAGTGGTCTGGATGCCCTGTCCTTTCTGATGAACAGTGGAGTGTTGCTGTACTCCTGGTGGAGCAGCATGGAGGGGGCTGAAGGCATAAAGCACGCACTCCTTTACCTGTGCTGGTCAGGACATCTCCGCTCATAATAGGTCATAGAATCACAGAATCATAGAATGGTCTGGAGTAGAAGGAACACTAAAGATCATCTCACTCCAAGACACTGCCATAGACAGGAATACCTTCCACTAGACCAAGCTGCTCAAAGCCCCATCCAACTTGGTTTTGAGCACTTCAAGGGATGGGGCATCCACAGCTTCATTGGGGAATCTGTTCCAGTGTCTCAGTGTGATCACATCACTCAGATGTGATTGTTTGGTGCAGGACACAAATTACTTTAGCCACACCTTGGGTGGCTGCAGTAAATTTTCAGACTTGGATCAGAACAGTCTTGTTTTTAAACTCCTGCCTCTCCTACAGTTTCCTTGTATACTCTCAGCAATGCCTGTGTTGGCTTCATGTTGCATTTACACAAAATGACACCAGGCTCAGGTCGCTGAAGACCCACATTGATACCTGTCCTGAAGTCACAACAAGTGAAACTCCCTCTCTTCTCCACTGAGCAGGATGTGCCGTGGGCCAGTCCTCTGCTGAATCCAACTGCCCCTCTCTTGGCTTTGCCCCAGAAACCCTGCAGATTGCCCTACTGCAGGGTGTACTTGTGCCCTGTTGGTCTTGTATTCTCTTGTGTACTCTTCCTGTATTCCCATAGCCTCTGAGAAAGAGCTGAGTTTTGGCTCTTCCCAAAGCAATATGACTCCTCCTGCAGAGCAGCATGATGCAAAGACACAAGAGGAAGAGAGGGCAGAAATTAAAGTCTTCCTCAACCCAGCCTCTTCATGTTCATTCTGGTCACAGGTGTCCAAAAGCAAAACAGCAGAGGTGCAGAGAGGTTTTCCCTGCCCTCTGGGGAAAAGTAGGAAGTTAACAGTAATGAGGAAGCAACTTTTCACCTTTCTAGTAGGACCAGAGTCTGAACTGGATTAGATGGTATGGGAATATGTTTTTCTTTACTTTCTGCAGGTGTGTGTAGATAGTTTAAAACCAGCAGAGCCGTGGCTCCAGAAAAAAAGAAAATACAAAATGGAAAAAACCCACAGTACTTAAATCAAATAAAAATAATGTGGTTGTTGTGCCAGATACAGTTAGAGACATAAAAGAAATGTTAATTAGTTACATGTTCCTTACTTTCTATACTGTGTCTGCTCCCTGCTCTGCATTTTGCAGCTCTTTATAGGGTTGAATGTTGTGTAATGGAGTGGGAGCAGATGCTGTGCTTTCCTTTGTGAGCACCTATGCCAATGACAGGATTTGAGCATATCAGGCAGATGTTTTATTCACTGAGGCTAAGAAGCCATTTTCTGTAAAGCTGAATATCGAATGATGGGAGAGATGTCTTGTGTTAATTTTAAACTTTTTTTGGGGTGGTGCTGAAAGAAGATCAAATATGCTTGGCATGTATGATATGAGAATAGCTGTGTTTTGATAATAGTGCAGAGAAAGAAACGACCTTATTAAATAGTATCTCCCCAAATCTCCCAATGCAAGAATCACAGTTACATTTGAACACTCCAGAAATTCAGTTGGTTTTCTTGGATTTTTATTTAGCCATGTCCTGTCCAACTATTAAAACCCTGTCCAGTGGACATGATATTATATGATATACTTAAAAGCCAAAGCCTAGGCTTTAGATGCTATCATAAAATAATTTAATTGGGAAAACAATAAAGGTAAGACACCATTTGCAGACTGTTCACATGAAAATTTCCACACTCATATCTCTGAACTTGATTCAAGATCCATGAAAAACCTGCTATATTGCTCAGGCCTTGTGTGAAGACACATGTCCAGAGGAAGGAACAAAAGAAGAGGAATAGATAAAATTAAAAAAAAATAAAAGGATTGACTCATTGCTGTAAGACCAAGTTTACATTTCATATAAAAAGGCAAAAATATTTCATTTGTGGCTGATACTGGCACTTATGGATTTTTGTGTTATAAGTTTATGAATTAATTAAAAACAGTGCAGTATTTTCTGGGTTTATAGATTTGCCAGGAAAAAAAACTATATGTTTTTTACACTTACTGCCCACAAGACAGGTAATTTAATCAATCCCCCTGTCATCTGTATTTGTCTATCTACTGGAAAAACACAGAGATACAATCAGCAATTTGAAATAGCTGTCATTTAAGTAGGAGTATAGTTTGCCAAGGGCAAATCATGCTTGACAAACCTGATCACCTTATATGACAAAGTAACATGCTTGGTTAATGTAGGATGAGGGGGGGACATTGTCTACCTGGATTTCTCCAAAGCTTTCAATACTGTTTCCAAGAGTTTCCTCTTGGAGAAACTGGTGTGTTATGGTCTAGGCAAGTGGTCTGTGTGGTGGATGGGGAGCAGGCTGACCAGTTCACTCAGAGAGTGGAGGAAAACAACTCCGCTTCAAACTGGCAACCTGTCACCAAGTGGGGACCCGGAGGGATCTAAATTGGGCTCGATGCTGTGTGCTACCTTCATAAATGATGTGGAAGATGGAATCAGGTGTACTCTGAAGAATTTGCCAAAGGCGCCAAACTGAATGAAACTGTAGACTTTAGAAGAGAGAGCCACCCTGCAAGAAAACCTGCACAGGATGGAAGACTGGGCTAAGAAGAATCTTATGAAGTTCAACATCTTTCACTCAGAAAAACATAATCCAAGAGTGTAGCATAATCTGGAGCCGTACCTCTGTGGAAAGGCAACTGGCTGTCCTTGTGGACTACAAGCTCAATATGAGTGAATAGTGTGCTTCTGCAGCAGAGAGCCAACAAGACGCTGAATTGCATCAGCAAGGGCATTTTGTTGATGTTGTTGCTTGGATTAAAAGAAGGCACAGGAACAAATGTGAAAAAAAAAAAAACAGATCATGGACCTCAGGATGCTTTCCTCCCCTCTGCCTACCTCCTATCTGCCTGTCTTTTGCTTCTCCGGAACATGAATCAAGGGCCTCAGACAGAAGAAAGCAGTGCATCTTTCTTTCTGTGATACCAAAAGGACATGATCTATATAGTACTTTTTTAAGCAGCTATGGTAAAGTCCGATTTATGGTTTCCAGCTATGATAAAAAATCAGACATCCAATAACTTTGGCCCTGCAGTGGGGCCTGAGCACCACTCAACATGAAACACAGGCTTTCTCACTGAGGTGGGATTTACTGTGTTAGCAGTCACTCAACAGCAAGTTTTTTAAATACAACATTTTGCTCAAACATGTTTCCTGAACAGGCGGTGGTATAGCTTTCATAGGAGAGGAGACTACAAAAGTTATGTAAATAGATATATCAGAACTATGTAGAAAACAAAATGCACTAAATTCTCCTAGCTCAGTGCAGACTTTTTTTTAAAGTTTTTTATATAACAAATTAGATACAGAGCCAAAATTATATTAAAACTTTATAAATTGGGGAGTCCTGTTTAAATAAAGATTTTTAGGCAGGTAATTCTATTAATAGTATTGATAGTTATCTACATAAATCCCAGCCTTTTTAACAGGAAAATATGTTTTTACATTCAAAAAGCATCTAGACATCAAATCATATATGACTGTAATCCTTGCTTTCGGTAGGAAGATGAGGGTGGTGTTCTGTATATCATTATCATATACATTAACAAATAATGCAAAAAAGATATTTGTAAGGGACTTTTTAATAGAGTGAAAAATAAGGTGTTGGTTATCTTTCAGAAAGACAAAGCGTATCTGGCCTGTGAAGTCTCATTTGTTTTCTGTCCAAATCATCTGTAACACTTGGAAATATAAAAATCTTTTTGAGATGAGTTAATTAATTTTTATCAAACATGAACAAGTTTGTGTAGAAGAGGCATTAAAAAAATTCTAAGATACATTTCTTAAAACACCCAACAGCTTAAATTGCTGTGTGCATTTTGATAATTGCTGATGGGCGGTCACAGTACTAGAGCTCTGGCCAAAGGGTCAGTAGGATCAAATGCTAATATTTGGTTAAGTTCCTCTAGAAGTTTTCCTTTAAATTAGGCCATAATCCTACCCAATTAAACCTGGAGGTCGGATGTATTTTCAGAAAACCCAGGGTGGGAGAGATAGAGCAGAGGAAGGAACACCCATTATTTTGTCCAAATATCCTACCAAAAAAAAGGGGGTTGTAATTGGCAAATTATGGATCTGAACTCAAAACTGGAGAGTGCCTGGGTCTTCATCAACCTTATCATGACTCCTATAATTTAGACTATGCTTGTACTTCCAGAAAAAAAAAAGATAAATGTGCCCAGAGCAATATGTCAGTACTGGGAGGGTGTACACCTCTCCCACAGCCTCATTTGGCTAAATGACTCACACTAAATGCTGCGATGTTTTAGCTCAATGGTCAACCAAGCTGAGACCTGCTCAAATCTGTGCATGCACTGCAGTTTCATTTCTGATGTAGCTTTTGGAGGGCCTAAACATCCATCTAATAGAACTGGATACAGTAGCAATCTTCAGATTATTTCCTTGCAGAGAGACTCATCTCCACCTAGCTTACTTTTGTCTTGGTGTTCCATGCTTGTTTCCTGCGCTGATTGAATTTTGTCTTTTAGACTGAAATGGTAAAATCATCATGTTTGATCATCACTTGCTGTGGGAAGGTCTAGAGATGCAGTCCACAGCATGATATATTTTTCAGTGGTGGTGGCTGCCAGATCTATAGTGGACAGCAGAGCAGGAAGCAGAAGCAGCAGGTCTATCCATTGAGGTGCCGAGCACTGGCTAATGCTCTGAGTGAGGTGGAGCCCAGTGTCCCAGGTAATGCAAGATGCCACATAGATTCTCACTGCTCAGAGGTACCTGCTTGCAAGGACATTAATACCTGTTTTCTTTTCTCCGATTATGCCTTTTTGCCTTTTTCGATGTTTTGCCCTCTTAAGAGAGAATGAACTGCTAGTAATTAATGACTCAAACATTCGGTTAGCATTTGACCACCCAAGTGCTGTAAGAGACAGGACTATGGGTGCTCATGGCCTGATCAGCAGAGTGCTCTGCTAACAATGAGCAGTGGACACCCAGGCCAGGTGCTGAAGGCATGCACATCTGACACCTCAGGGTACAAGCTGGGAGTTAAACAGGATAAGGAAAGAGGTAAATTCTGGGAGGTGGGGTAGTGTTTATTTTTCCATACACAAATGACCCAGATAAGTCCCCAGAACACCTTGCTTGAAGGTATTCATGTCTTGTTGATGATCCAGAATGACCCATAATGGACTCAGCTACACTGACCTAAGAGACAGCTGCAACATCTTAGAAGGTGTCAAAGACTCTCAGAGTATCTTATGATTCACAGTATTACATCATCCAGTGGGATGTATTCCAGGGGGAGATAATGGAGGCATTCCCACTCTAACCTGAGTGGATATAACTCTGAGTTTTGGGGCTTCTTTCACCACATGGGGCTTCCACTATCACCGTGATGGATCCAGACTGTGACTACCGCTTCAACCAATGAATATTGAAATTGCAACAACCAAGTCTTGTAGGTCGTCCCAGTCCCCCGAGGGGTCTGCGGACTTGTTCCAACTGCCTGTACCAGCACCACAGCCTCACTCCAGCACCACACAAGCATCTGGCAATATTAAATCCTGGCTATCTGCCATTTACTGCCAGTGCTGACTCTCCAACCATCTTGTGGGTGGCTATCTTGTCTCTGTCCTGTGGCCACGTGTAATTTTTCCGGGTGGAGGAAGCTGGCTGCCATCTCAGTTTGGTCCAGTGGGCAGGGCTTGGGAAGTTACTCCTCATGGTTGGTTTAACCCAGTTTTATCAGTACTGATATCAGCATTCTTCTTGGTAAAAATATAATTTTTCACTTACATATGGGCATATTTGGTCCCTTTCTCTGTATTGGAGAAACCAGGATTACAGAATCCAACAGAGAAAACTTCTGTCAAAGGTCCCTGCCCCTCCAAATTGTTTCAAACAGCGACAGTGGAAACATACTCACACCCAGAAAATCTGACTGACTGCTGGTAGAGGGAGACAAAAGAAAGCTATAGGCACAATATTCAGGACAAAATATTCTGGAAAGGCTTATAGGCACACTGAGCATCTTCTGCAAAGACTGAAAGGATTGAGCTGAAAAGGAACAAGCTAAAGAGGAAAAAGAATTATGCTCTTTATGTTTGTCTCTTACAACTGACAGGAAAGATGTTTAAAAAGTATTCTTTGAAGAGGGTTATCTATTTCTGACTATTTTCTCACAAGTCTATGCCACTGATGTATGTTTTGATTTATGTTCCTTTTCTTAAATAGTTCAGCCTGTTCCTAAGTAATCAATGCATCTGTTTCAAAGTTCTTCATGCTTTTATACAGTGTGCAATCATTAATGAAGTCTGTGACTGACATTTTATATTCCTTCATATCCAAAAGTGATAAGAAACTATTTTATAGCTATATCGTGACTGCTTACTTTACAAAAATAAAACTTTCTGAAAAGCTGATAAAATCAAAAGTACTGAAACTACCGTTTAGATTCATATTTTTTTCAATAGGATTATTTTTGGATGGTCATTTATTTCCTAAGAATTTTTTTTTAATAATATGAAGTATCTAAACATAAGAGAAATGCCAAAACCACAAATATCCATATCTGAAAGAGCAAAGGGCTTTCAAGACTACCTGTAACATGTCTGTTTTATTTCACACTGGGGAGATTGTTCTGAAGAAACGGTATGCTGACTCCTGTAAGACCAATCTGTAGAACCATAACTGGAAAAAAAAGAGCATTCTGAATTCCAGGTGTTGGATTTCCAGGGGTTCAGTCATGACAGGGATGATTTATTGGTTTCAGAGTGGATGAAATTCACTTCAGGCAGCCTGTAAACAAAAGTCGCTCACTGCATTCAAATCTACCTTAAGTCCCAAGTATAGACTGTTACTAATATCCTAAGTAACACACAGGGACAAATTTTGTCTCATTTATATATAATTACTTGTCTTCCCAAATCTCCAAGGAAGACTTTCAGGAAGGTTAAATATCAGACACAAGCTTCAGAAGAAGAAGACAAACATGGTACCCTACCTCCCAAGAAGATGACTTTCAGAATAACAACAGTTCAGCATGAGCTGTACCCACTGCTGAGCAAACACATGCCAAAGCCTCACTTTGCGCACTCAGAATCACTTTGGGATTGTTTGTTTGGGGTTTTTTTTTCAATTGTTTTGCACTCCAAAATTACAGCAGGATACATGAAAACCAACCCCAACTAAGACTTCGTATCAAATTTCACATCAGGGTTTTATCTTTCGTTGCAATAAAGGGAATAATTTCTGAAGCACTTTCATATATACTGCTGTACCTGCTCAGAAAATGAGGTGGTTCTTATGAAATTTCACACAAAAATTTACACATAATTATCTCTCCTCTACTAGGGAATGTACTAGGCTGAATAGCTGTTAATGCTATTTTAAAAGATATAAATAGAGTAGGGCAGATTTACATTTGCATCATGTTTCAAACAACCTTAAAGGTGCAGTTTACACAGTAAGGATATAAAATGTTATCTCATTAAATATGCACAGTGTTTTCCATTGCATAAAGGATATGTATTGTACTTTCAATTTCCAAGCAAATTCAACTTGCTTTCAGAAAGCAGGGAGTAGCAGGATACAGTGGTCTTTGTGGAAACCAATTTAAACAATTTATGCTGCTGCATATGAGTTGGGTGAACTGGATTTCAGATAAATTCTCAGTGACAAGCTCAGGTTCCTCTTGCAAGAGTATAAAGAATCCATATCTCTTTTTCTGATCAGAGATTTAGGACAGTACTTTTACCCTCCATGCAAAGGAGTTGAAAGAGTTGTAGTGGGAGATTCTACACAGAAGGCACAAAAAAATTGTAATGCAATGAGAGACAGCCTCTAGGACTTAGTGACAACTTGTCTATGTCTTGTCACGTACACTTTAGTGATTGATGGTTAACGTGTGTAGCTTGCAGACCAGCCCACTCATCCCTAGTCTTTTTCTGTACAGATATAGTCAGTGACCCCATGAGATTCTCCTTTCTCATTTCAGTTCACATATAAATGTTTCTTTCAGGCCTTTGAAGGCTGCATAAGGAGCCTGATTTTGCATTAATTCATTCCCGTCAATTTGCATCTTTGCAAGGTTTTCCCTAATCCCTGCGCTATTAAAAAAAAAAAAAAAAGAGAAGGAAAACCCCTGTCTATCAAGTGCCTTGTGGGGGTTTTATTCATTAGGAGTAATTAGTAAACTATAGTGCAAATGAAGGTTTCAAACAACAACTTCCCACTCTTTTTCAGTGCTCAAATGAATGGCCGGGGACACATCTTCATATGTAACTTCTTATTCACTGTGCCCAAGAAAGACATTCTAAGAACTTTCCAAACATTGATTCATCATCCAGCTGAGAATTCTGTGAATTCATTTGTTGGGAAAAGTACTAGGATAAAGATGAGGCCATGGAGTAGCAGGCTACATTTAATTGAAAAGCATTTCAAATAACAATATGTGTAACATAGACAAAAACTAAAACTAAACAATTTTTAAGATAACCAAATGTCTAAGACAAGATGATTTTATAGAACAAGTGTAATTCCTTAGTAATGATGCATTTATATCGTTAGATTAGAGGGTTCTAAAGCCCTTTATAGTCTGCATGCACTGTCTTCACCATATTCATAAAAATAGGCAAAAAGTTCTAGATGGTACTCTTAAAAATTAAATGCCTCAGCAAACACATTTTATGATTCTTTCTCAAAAAGATTCTGGGAGGCTTTTTATTTCCCTCATATCCTCCCAGTCAACATATTATTAAATTGCCGCTACTACTCAAGAAATTGGATTCTGTTTGTTCAACACCCAACCACATTTTCAGCCCTCTTATCTCTGGACAACAATCACAGCAAGTCCAATTTCCAGTCATAAAGTCTGTTTTTCCAAAAGTGGCATCTATCTCCCAAAAGACTTCCATCAGGCATTTCTGTAAGCATCTTTCAAGTTTCCTCTGGATGAATCTGTCATGCAATTAGGTTACTGATGGGCTGCCATGACAAATAGGTTGCCGTTTGCCTTTTGATGTACTTTTGATTTTGATGCTTTAAGTATTTCCTTCTTCTAAATGCTGTCTTCTGGGAGCTGTACCAAGCCTATTTCATTTTTTGAATAAAATACTTACAGCAGCATCTTTACCTTGAGACTCCAAAGAGCACGTTATAATGTGTCACATTTTTCCCAGAAGTGAATTTTAGTTTGAACAATAGCATATTGTGGAATACTAGACTAAAGACTGTATTTACTTACTGGTTTTGTCTGACCTGAATAATCTTTCATTTGATGAAATAAATCATAGAATCTTAGAATCATGGAATGGCTTGATTTGGAAGGGTCATTAAAGGTCTGCTAGTTCCAGCCCCCCTGCTATGGGCAGGAACACCTTTCAGTAGACCAGGTTGCTCAGAGCCCATCCATTCAGGCCTTGAATACTGTCAGGGATGGGGCATCCACAGCTTCTCTGGGAAACCTGTGCCAGTGCCTCAGCAGCCTCACACTAAAGAATTTCTTCTCATTCTTCCAAAATATGTGAAGAGTAATGTTTTCTGTGCAGCCTTCATTTGACTCTTTTTCCTCTGGCTTATAATACCATCCTTAGTTATATTGTGATTTACTATTTTTCCTCAAGATCTCTGCACTATTTATTGCACAGTGGAGTGGATCTGCAGATAAATCTTATCTAATCAATGAAAGAGACTATTGTCTGAAGAACTTACTTTGCTGAGGTTGGGATAGTAAGGCAGGAAGAGATAGAAAGAGAGAGAAAAACTAAGACAGGTATTGCTGCGCTGGAGGGATAGATTCTACTTCTGTCTGTCCTGCCTGGGTTTCTGAGTGACATTACTGTCCACTTTCAAGCATAACTTTAGTCTAGTAACTCTTTTTTTCATGTTCCTTTTTATTTATTTATTTATTTTGACATGAATTAAGTTTGCCCCGAGATATTCTTCTAAGAGAAAAACAAATAGCCCAAACTGATCTTTTTATAATTTAAGTAATCCTATGATTAAATCCAGTAGCTATTCTTGGCTGCTTTAAACTGTGTTGGAAGAGTATTAACTGAGCAAAGCATGATGGCCTTTAAATTGAGTTATAAAACTGCTTTAAAGTACAAGGTCAATGCCAAACAATTTTAGAATACACTCCCAATTTCTCACCTGACACAATTTTCCATTTTACACGTCTTATTTTTGCCTGGCTTTCCCTACACCAGTATGGAATATTTCAGGTCAAAGAGACTTTATTAATTGTTAGAATTATTTATTTAAATTCCAATCAGCGTAAGTTTTTTATAAAAATAACTTGAAAACCTTTTTCATTGCTGCTTTTCATTGCCAGGTTCAATGAAGACATTATGAATCCAGATTTTAATTACATAAATGTGAGGATATTGCTTTTGAATTTCATAACACATTCAGAGGTAAAGAAATAAAACAGTCCCTTAAAAGAAATGTTTTGTACTGCAGGTGGTTAGGCAACTCCTTAGCTCTTCCGCATGTCAGCAGTGACTATTTCTATGTTTCATTTATACAAATGCATTACACAACTCAGGTTCTATCCCTAAACCAGGCAACTGATCTGCAAATAAATTTGAGTTAGGCAGAGAAGAATATTGTTATCTCAGGGCTCCAATTCTAGTTTTACTGTATTCTTTTCTCTTGTCTAATGTACTTAAACCCCAAATTTCCTTGGTATTATTGAGCTGTAATTACTTCCACTTTCTAAACATTATTTTCTTTATTTTTTTTTCAAAGTTTCTAGGTCAAAATGCTAGCATTTAAGAATAGTCTACATTCACACTCCTCATTTAGGCAGTTAAAATTTTCCCAAAGTAATTAAGCAATTTATGAAGGTAAGTCCTACTAGTTTTATGTTCTGGTCAGTGTAAAGTAGCATAAGTTGTTTAGAGCTCTTGGTACACTAGATGTCAAATGTATCA
Source organism: Grallaria varia (assembly GCA_013396735.1). Lineage (NCBI taxonomy): Eukaryota > Metazoa > Chordata > Aves > Passeriformes > Formicariidae > Grallaria > Grallaria varia. The sequence goes on from VWZG01010615.1 coordinate 103,680, forward strand.
GAAGATGTCTATGACCTAAAAACACTTTCTCAATATCCAGGTTATAAAACAAGAAGAGATAAAGAGCTAGAAGAAAAAAAAAAAATCCCCATGAAATAATGCAAGCTAAAATTAAAAAGTTTACCCAGATTGTCCTATATTCCAAATTCCTCCCACCAGTCTTTCTTAAGTATGGATGTATGCTACTTTATTTTTATGCCATCATCTTTCTATTGCAAGTAGTTAATTAACTCTCCAAAAGAGTTTAAATTAAAAGAGTAAATACTCTAACTTAGGAGAGAAGATCCCTATGTTTTTTCATAGAAAAAATCCCTATGAACTTGCCTCTAACACTGAAGCTGCTGTATATTTCTTTCATAATGTTTACCAATGCATTCTGTGTCTTCTGCCCAATTTATGTTGTCAAAATACTATTACTTTTATGAAATAAGGAATCGTAGGTAATTATACTACATAATACAGAAAGGATTTTTTTCATCAGCAAGTACTTGTAGATTTTATGTATTAAGGATGTTGCCTTTGTACTGCATCCTAAGGAAAAGTACTAGAAATGATACTAACTAGCAAATATAACTGCTTGTTCAAATATTAATATACTCCCTATGTAGTCATTACAACTAAAAGGGAAAAATTGCTTTTGAGCATTTCATATTCATCAATAGTTCATGAAAATATGTAACAAGTTATGACATATCTAATAAAGATGAAAGGAATGAAAATCTGTATGAATTTTTAATATGGATAATAAAGGGCATTAATATAGCTTAATTATATTGATAAATAATTAAAATTACTTTTTAAGCTATGTTTTATTTTTATTTGAAAAAGTTTATGTGATACTCTTGGAGGGCTTACATACATAATACTGCCAGCCATGCTACAAGAGGAAGTATAAGTTGTTCTATGGATTATCTGAGTAAATATGGCCATTTAAAACATTTTTAAGACATTTCAGCCAAGATGCCGTATCTTTTTAAAATATCCATTTAAATCCAACATTTAGATTAAGTATTAAATAACAATGAAAAAATTCAAAGGTCTGTCCTGAGGTTAGATGGCTGATTGGTCTGCCACTCTTAAGGAAATTCAATTTCTGTACATATTATCATAAAAAGGAATATTATTGCTGGCTTCGCAGGAGTCACATTTGGTTTTCAGTCAGCTCAGGTAGAGCTGAGTTAAAGGAAAGTTAGGTATTTGAATTAAAACCAGGGGCTTAAACTAAAGTTCAATACTAAGTCCCTCACTTTATCGCAGTGAAATATTGTAACTTTATTCCCTCAGCAAAGTAAGTTAATATTGCATAGGAACTTTAACTAGTTAGCAATTCAGGTTTGACACACTTTTAGCAAGATCCATGCCAAATGCCCAGATTGAAATTCATCTTTTTCACCTCTGCTGCATTTTCACAGATGGGTGCACCAGTGTACCTCCATTTCTCTCTGTCCTCTTCTCTGTCTGAGTTCCCTGTCTGGAACCTGCTAACACTCACCTAGAATCATAGATTTGTAGAATATCCTAAGTTGTAAGGGATTGATGAGAATCATAGAGTCCAACTCTCTTCCTGTCACAGGACTAACTAAAACTAAACCATATGACTACAAGGGTTGTCCAGAAACTCCTTGAAGTCTTCCAGGTTTGGTATCATGACCACTTTCTTGAAAAGCCTGTTGCAGTGAACAATCACCCTCAGAGAAAAACCTTTTTCCTAATATCCAAGCTGAACTTTTCCTGATGCAGCTTCATTCCATTCGTTCCCTCATGTCCTATCACTGGTCACCAGCCAGGAGACATCAGCAACTCCCCCTCCACTGTCTTGCTTGAGAAAGTGAAGAAGGCACCCCTCAGCCTTCTCCAAGCTGAACAAACTACATGACCTCAGTCTTCCCATGTAAATCTTGTCCTCAAGTCCTTTCACCAGCTTCTCATTCTCCCCTGGACATACTGTAATAGTTTTATATCCTCCTTGTGGCACCTAAAACTACACACAGCACTTGAAGTGAGGCCGCATCAGTGCAGAGCAGAGGGGACAATCACCTCCCTGTCCCCTGTCAGTGTGTGCCTGACACACCCCAGGCCATGGCTGGCCCTTTTGGTTGCCGGGGCACATTATTGTCTCATGTTCAACCTTCCATCCACCCACGCCTCCAGACCTCTTTTTGCAGGGCTGCTCTCCATCCTCTTATCCCCTAGTTGGACTATATAACCTGTACAATTGTAGTAACTGACTTGGTCTTACCAGCTACCTGAGTTTCTCCTCTTCTGATGCTGAGAGCCACAAAAACAGTTATCACAGCCACCTGAATCAGCCAGTGCAACAAACTTTTACAGAGAAATATGTATTTTATTTTTTCAGAAAGACACAGACATTTTATTTGCAGTACTGCCACCTGAGGACAGGTGCCTTCAAAGGTCCAAAGGAATTTTGTGTCCAAAACTCAAGTGAGTTTGATTTCTACCTTTTCCACCTGAAGAACTCCTTGAAAATCTGTCAGGGGTTTTTCTTAACAGCTCTAGAGACTTTAGTCCTTCCCTTCAAAGTACTCTTCTGGTCTCAACAGTGATCAGACCAAAGACTCAGTTACTAGTTGTGTCCTGTCCCATGCATAAATGAATTGCAAATGTTCACTGTCAGGTGACTTTATTGAACTGTCACTATCCTCCTGTTTGAAAGATCTCTACAGAGAAATACTTCAACTCCAACGCAAACAATACTATGTTGATAAGCAAGTCAATATCTATATTAATAAAACATTAAAATCCTTGCATTTTTCCCACAACCTCGACATAGTTAACTTCTGAAATATTTTCAAAATGCATAACACTTTGTAGAGTTGTCTGTATTCTTATACAAAAAAAAAAAAAAATAATTAAAAATTCCATGTCCAAAGAGTGGATGCTAATAGGAATTTTTGGCAGGAGCCAGACTGCAACTTTTTAACAGCTCAGCAATACCTACTTTCCAGAGATACTGTGTGACTAGTGCACTTCTTGCCCCCAAGGAAACACCTCGTCCTTGGCCTGCTGGCAGAGTAAAATTAAGATTTTTTTTTTCCCTCTGTCTACTTCCAACTGAGGGTAATCAAACGGGTCACAAAGATGAGAGAGGAGAATCTCTTTGTGGCCAATGATCTTACAAGTCCCAAAAAAATTAAAAGGAAAAAAAAACCCAAACAAACCAACAAAAACACCACCACACAGTTGCCTAGAGAATAACAGCTTCATAGATATCTGTGAACTACCTTCTCATGTAAATCTTCAAAGGAATTACTTAGTCATGTATTCAAATAAAATAAGCCACTACAGCTGAGGTAAAATTTTTAGGAGCAAGCTTTAGTGATTTCATTTCACAAAAGATTTATAAGTTAAAAAAAATGTTGCATTCAAATTAAGATAAATGAATGTCCCTAGGAATCATGCAAGAAGAGGAGGACAGAAACAAAACCTGTCCTAACTTTCCAAAAATTGAAATCTTTCATCCATAAACAATGAAATTTGAAAAGGAGAAGAGTGGCAGGGTGTGTCCACTTCCATGAAAGCGGATCATGTTATTTCAAACTCCTTGCTGTCTCTCTTTGCAGCTGATGACCTCCAGAGATCACTTCCAAACTCAACCATCTATGACAGAGTGTGTCCCCTTGCACAAGGAAACCTCTTGTCAGCCATAGGGAGGCCAAGATGCCTGATGGGCCAGACCACCTGTGGAGCTGGCCCTGAGGACATGGCTTATAAACCCCTCATAAAGCAAGGTTCTTGTCCATGGTGTAGTTCATCAGCATCTGGCTTGGACCATGTTTGGGCTCTGAGAGAGTCCAGGACCACTTCTAAAACATTCAGTCAAAATATTTTGATTTTTATGTTGCTAACATTCCATCTTAACATTGCATTTATCTGAGACCGAACAGACTTTTTAATTTTCATACTGTCTTCAGCATTTAAATAAAAAACAAATTCTCTGTTTTGATGAATTTGCTCAAAACATCACTACATAGTGATGACAGTAGGGAATCTCCATCTAAGTTATGTTTGGTGTTAGCTCATGCACGCCTTTTAAAGAATTCAGTTAGATGATGGTAATACTACTGCTTATGGGAGAAGCTCAAAATGACAGCAGTATATGAAAGGATACTGTCAAAGCAATAAAGGAAACCAATGTCAATAAAAGTTATATGAAGTCAGGACTGAAATTCAATTTTGGTTCTTCAATAATAATACTCAGCATTACCACACCTTAAAGAAAAATATATTTCTCAGTGCACTTAAATTGAATCCTGTTCTTTAACAAAAAATACTTGATCTTATAAGCAGCTACATAGAATAGTATGAAAATACATCTGTTGACATAGTAACCCCTACAATCTCTTATTTTGCTTTTTTAGCCTGTCTGTAAGAACTGCATATAAAACCATAGATAAAACAAAGCATTCCCTGGTTTTTTCTCAATCATTTAGTGCATTACAAGGTCCAGATTTGAAAGAACTTGAATTTCTTTATTCCTTTTGCTGTATTGTGGGGTGAAGTATGGGTACTCTTGAAGGAGGATGTCTTTACAAAATATGGTCCCACAGGGCACAGTTAGGAGACTTCATTAGATATAAGTCAACTGAAATCTGTGCTTCTGAAAACAATGAACAACTATGTTGGTCATGTACATTTGAAACACCTAATAATAAACACCCATTGCAAAGCATAAAAACCTTGCCTTTCTCTTCTTAAAATTACTTGAGCTATGTTAGCATTGCACATGTGAGCCAGGGTCAGAGCTCTAGATTCTCACCTGCCAAGTCAGCTGTCATGGTCAATTTATGTCCATAGCTCCTTTCTCATCTTGGTCTCACTGTTCAAGCAGCACAATTAAGGGCCAATTCTGCTCAACAACCAGTTGCTATTATGGAGTTTTGCAGGGTGCAAGCATGGATGTTGTGAGAAGAGAGCTTGTTTTTCGAAAAGGAAAAGAAGAGTTCAAGGTGAAGGCTTAGTTGTGTAACTTTGTCTTGGCTTAAAGGTAAACCGGCATGAGAAATGAACCCAACTCAACAAGAGATTACAAGTGAGAGTTACAATTTAATAAAAAGATTATAATAAATACAATGATACAGAGAAAAAAAATTGGTTTTAACCCACAAAACCCAGATGTATAACCCAGCACCCTGGGGCACAAATAGTATGGTGTTTGTCAGCCCCTGTGCTGAGCACCACGTGGTCCCTGAGTACAAAGTAAAAGGAAAGGAAAACTCGTTGGTGAGGATGATGGTTGCAGTCTTGTTGAGAGTGGCAGTCACAGTCCTGTTGAGGTTCTGGTCCTCCTCTAGGTCCAACAAGTGGTACCAGCAGTCCCAAAACACAATATTCAGGAGGGAATGCCCAGTACCTCCCCCAGGGCATGGAGTTTCACAATGGATGATTTAAGTCTGTGAGTCATGGGATATTTTTGGAATCTTTGGTGGCCCATTAGCAGACATGACCCCTCAGGCTGGGTGTGAAGGTGCTAATGCCTCCCAGGAGGGGAGTTATCACATGTGAATCATTGGTGTGAAG
>VWZG01010615.1:109756-144397 GCA_013396735.1 Grallaria varia
TCTATCCAGATCCCTCTGCAGAGCCCTCCTGCCCTCCAGCAGGTCGACACTCCCTCCCAACTTGGTGTCATCAGCAAATTTGCTGATGATGGTCTCATCCCCTCATCTAAATCATCAATAAAGATGTTACACAGGACTGGATCCAACACTGACCCCTGGGGGACACCACTGGTGACCGGCCACCAGCTGGATGCAGCCCCATTCACCGGCACTCTCTGGGCCCGGCCCTCCAGCCAGCTCTTAACCCAGCAGAGAGTACACTTGTCCAAGCCATGGGCTACCAGCTTTTCCAGGAGCATAACATGGGAGACAGTGTCCGAGGCTTTGCTGAAGTCTAGATAGACCACATCCACAGCCTTCCCCTCATCCACCAGGTGGGTCACCTGATCATAAAAGGAGATCAGGTTGGTTAGACAGGACCTGCCCCTTCTAAACCCATGCTGGCTGGGTCTGAATACACCCACACAGTGATAAGCTTTATATAATTCTGACCTTTGGAGGGCCGATTGTCTTTTATGAGTAAAATACTAAATCTCTGATCAAGTGTTTCAAACACCTTCTATGACCAGGGGAAAAATCTGAATTTTAAACTTCCATGTAATTTGTAAGGCTTTGAATTGTGATTTCAGTTCTAAACACTAGAACTAAACTGTTTTTCAAATGTAAATTGCATCCGTGGGCTTGACTTATACTTTCCTTGAAGTTTTTAGACTCAGTCTACTGCATGTACTAGTTTTCTGTCTGTGTCATTGGGTATGTGTGTTTTAAATAAGTAACCAAAACCTACCAAGGAGGGAGTGCATTTTGCAGTAATGCTCACCCTGTAATGCTCATCTCTGCTTAGTGCTGTTACTTGCTACTTAAGTCTTGAATATTTCTTTTTGTGGAAATTAAAATTTGAGTTTAAAGTTTATTATTTCTTGAACATATTTCTTTCCATTTACCATCATTTCCCCCCTTTATGAGAAAAGCTTAATCTAAGAGAAATATGTTTGAATATTCTACATTTGTATTTTTACTGAAGATGGAAGAGCAAAGTCTTTAGAGAATCCAGGCCTTTATTAGATGAAATTGGAAAGATGCTGTCAGGATTAAAGCAGCAAAATAATCATAATTGCTGGCTTCTCTTTCCTCTACTGTTATCTGTTTCAGAGTTTTTTTAAGTTACAGAGTCTTTTTCAAAAGGGTCCCTTTTATTATTCTTTTTTCTTTTGGGGAACCTGTAATCATTTTTCAAATATTGTACTCCCAAATCCTTTTCTGAGACAAGCACACCTTTTTCTCTGTAGCTCTTGAGGGAGAGGAGATGCCTTCCTCTCCTTACACGTATTATTTATGTGAGTAGGCAGGAAAGCTGAGAAGAATAAATTGGCAGATCCACCACTGCACACCGCTCAGCAGAAAGGTTAGGGAGCACAGCACCACAAAGAGTGCGCCGTAACTTTCCAGATTGCCTTGGACACTTTGAAGCACTTTACCTCATGGACAAGATGGCTAGTTTCTGTCAATATAATTGAAAATTGACCACAACAAAAAATCCTTCTAAGACTTGTATACTGGAAAAAATCAACCCAAACAACAGCAATAATTCAGCTCACAAGATTTACTTTTTTCTACTACTTTTAAATACAAAAAGTCTAGCCAAGAAAATGCAAAGGTAAACTGTGTATCAAGTAAGACATTTTGTGCAGGTTATTAATTCCTTATATCTTCCCTAAGCAAAATTTTCTCTCTGTCTAGCCATTAGGTAGAAAGAGAACGCAGACAGCTATTTTGGGAGTTGTGCCTACACCTGTTCACTTGGTGACAGGAACGGTGGGAACAGTAAACTTCTGCAAATGTAGGCCAGTAGTGAGTTGCTAGCTTTCTGCAGAGTTAAAAATGAGAGTATTCATATAATCTCTTCTCTGTTCCTGGAGTGGAAAAGGACCATAACATCTGCTGGAACAGGCACTCCTAAATGTCTAAAGAGTTGTTTGAGAAACCCATTTAATCACAGAAGTCCCAAAAATCTCCTTGACTTGGCCTAACCCTAGGCAACTGCAATTCAAGCCTATGACCTAATGTGATATGCAGCAAGGCAGAAAGAAATGCATATCTGAGCTGAACTGTCTGAAAGTGCAGTAGGTTGATATGTGCAACTGTGAAGTCCCTGAGTCAAGGCATGGACTGGCTAGTATCTGCAAGAAACTTCCTAAAATGTAGAGGTGATTGAAAATATAGAATTCAAATGAAGTTATAATTGCATAAGAAGTGTACACCCCTGGATGATGTTTTAAAAAGGAATCATGCATGCACAGGTATGCTGTGGGAGCCATAGTCTTTCACAAGTGTTTATGGTCTCTTTCACTGTGTTTTTATACGTAACTATTACAGATAAGAGAACAATGCAACAGCGGCATTTTGTGAAGGAAAAAGAAAGCTTTATTTACCACAGATGAACATTTAAAACCAGAAAGTTAGAAGATATATGAGGAAACTTCTCCTATGAGCCTCTCCATTAAAGAGTTTCTCATCTTTAATGATTGCCTTCTATATTCATAGTCTCCTTCAGATATTTACAGGCTATTTAATTAAAGACTACTTCTGCTAGACTGTTGTTTGCTGATAATACTTTACGACTATTCATGTCTTGAGTGTTGTAGTAATATCCTATCAATCTCTATCAGCATGAAGGCTGCATTCTTCTTATGTGCTTTACAGACACGTATAAAATGCAAAGACATATAAAATGCAAATGCACACAAATATAACATGACTTTATCTCTCTGCTTAAAACAAAACAAGACTTTAAAAAAAAAGTTTTATTTTTAATTATAGTTTTTGTCACTCTGAGCTTCCCATGTTTTTCCTTAGAGTCTATTCAAATGTTTTCAAGTAATAAATTAGACAGGACAAAACCCTAGAATATAATTTCTACTCAGGCATGTAAACAGAACTGCACAGTATATTTTAGCTAAGGTTTTCTTCTGTAGTCTGTATTTCGTCCTGAAGTTAAACACACAGTGAAACTGGAGAATGGAAATTCAGGGTTTTATGTCTTACTACTTACTCTAGAAAAGCAATTTTCTGGATTACTGAGTACAGACAACTAAGATGGAGAGAAGATTAAATTATGATGTTTTACTGCTGTGTCTAAAGCTATTTGCAATGCAGCAAACTAGAAAGTGAAGTTACAATTCAAATTCCTTTTTTCACAACACACAGTTCTTTTTTACTGATTTAATGAGTCTATAAAACTTAAATTTAAAGAGTTGTCACTAATTTAAAAACAAATGCTGGTCTTGAATTTCTTTGGAAGATACTTGTGCAAAGGACACAGAATTGTGCACTATTTTTTCTACTGATTTTGGACTTTGGCTGCTTGCAATGTCTTTTTTACTTTGCATAGTCAGTTGTTTGACTTTGTCTGTTGCCAGTTTGTTGTTACTTCTCCTGTAAGTTCTAGATGGATGTAGAAGATTTGTTAACCAGGGCAAGTCGCTCACTGCATTTAGCAGGGCATTCCAGGTCAGTGTTATGTGCCTATAGGAGAGTAGTCAAGAGAAGGTTCCCAGCCAGGGACAAGAAACAGGTGTCAGTGATTATGTGGATGATTATGATTAGGTTTACTGTTCCTACAGTATCTAAATATTGACAATGTGGTATCTAAATAGCAACTCTAACATCTACGACAATGGATTATAGTATAATCTGGTCATGGTCCCACCTGTTGAGTCATGTTTAGTGAGAACCCCTCACTTCCTAAACTTCTCAGAGAAGTCTAGGTACGAATCGATTCACTGAGTTTCAGATTTGGTCAATAGTCTATGTCTAAAGGGTTATAATATAAGCAGGTTCAGACAGAAGTGTACAGGTTTACAGTCTTTGGCTTTGCAGAATTCGCAATTGCAAAGCAGCAAAGCACCTATGTAGCTACTTTATGATTTTATGTCTGTATTTGACTGGACCATCGTGCTTTTTACTCACCTGTCCAAAAGTGAGTGTTTTCCATCTTCAGGTTGGACACATACTACAGGCATCCCTGACAGGGAGGCAATTCACCTGGAAGCTGCCTGCAACCTTGGCAGACCTATTGGCCCAGTCTCCAGCAGTGTTTTATACCCTTTTTCAGGTTGATAAGCACCAAAGTCAATCACAAACATCTCAGCTCCCCTGTCTCTGGAATATATTCACTATATGAGCATCCAGATAGTTGCTCCTGAAATACCCATCTGGAGTTCTTACCTTAGGACAAACCACATCACCTATCAGACAGTTGTAAAAGGGAGAGGGGGTTGTGGAGGTCTTGGGGGATGATGCACACACAAGGATCCCACTCTTTCATCGCCGTCACTGTGTCATATTGGGTCACTGCAACTACGGTTTTCCTGACCTGAAAAAACTTTTCAAACTGCAAGTACTTTCTCATTTTTACAATCAATGAGAAAAAGTTAGGGTCCTTCATTATGCCTCTGGAGAGAGAAAAATCTGTATGAGAGGAGAAGAGGCAAAGACTGGACAAATGAAGCGAAAGTGTAGTGGCTGAGGTCACTTGGTCTGTTCAGCCTGGAGAAGAGGAAACAAAGGGGAGACCTCATTGCAGGAGAGGAGCAAGCACTGATCTCTTCTCTGTGTGACCACTGACAGGATCCAAGGGAATAGCATGAAATTTTGTCAGGGGAGGTTTAAGCTAGATATTAGGAAAAGTTTCTTCAGCCAGCGGGTGGTTGGGCACTAGAACAGGCTCCCCAAGGAAGTGGTCACAGCACCAAGCCTGACAGTGTTCAATAACCATTTGGATAATACTCTCAGGCACATGTGACTTTTGGGGATGGTACTGTGTAGAAGTAAAAGTTGGAGTCGATGATCCTTGTGGGTCCCTCCCGACCTGGCAGATTCTGTGGTTCTGTATTGCTTCTCAATTACTGCATGCTGCAACATTCATCTTCCTCAGTGTCTCCATCTGACCCAGTTATCCAGATCACCATTTGAAGTCAATGGAGAAAAAGGTAGCTCTGGACTATACTTTGCCCTACATTATATAGGGCAGAACCTATACATATATAAAGGAACAAAATTTATTTGCCTCTTCAAGGAACTGTTTCCTTTGATTGTAAAGGGACCCCAGCCATTTTGCTTAACTTGTCTTTGCTTGTCCATTATTGCATTTTAGATGTATAAAACTAGGTGTGATAAAGCCCACCTTAAGTGCCCAGAAAAAAGATCAAAACAAACCTCCTCCTTACTTCAGTCCCAGTTAATATATGGAGTAAAGAAAACCTGCTTATATGACACTCAGGTGGGATTCAACAGGTGGCAATGAATAACTTTGTTTAAATCAGACAGCTTTCTCTCCATTGACAGTTACCAGAATTGTATTTAACAGAGTTAATGTGTTATAGGGCACAATTCACCACATCTAAAAGTAATCATCTAATAATCATCATGGCTAGGCTTCAAGAAAGAAGATTTGGGAAGGGCTCTACCCACGCTTGCTGCAAGCGCGCTGATGGCTGAAGAGGCCGATGCGAGATAGGCAAGTCCAGTTGCAAAAGGCACAGCAGAAAGTCTCCATAGGCGGTGTTGGTGAGGCACGGTTCTTTCTGCATCGCCTTTTCTCCTTGAGACTGATCATCTAATAATACAGGTCATATAAATCACAGTTTAAAAGTGAATGCTTTCCTCTTCTGGCTGTAAAATGGGAGTCTATAACACGGCAATGGAGGAGCTTGGCATCAGGGTGAGAGCAACAGGCTTGTAAATGTCTGGCTCCCAGAGTGCAGTTCGCAGCTTTTGGTTATGGACCAAAGCTACAGCTTATGGTCAAGCACTAAATAGCCTAGAAAAGTCATTTATTCTAATGTCTTCTGTTGTATTCAACCTCATTCATTCATTTCAGCTAAGCTATACTCTCTCATAATTAATTGGACTAAAAACATGCTTCTGGACCCTTGTAGCTGCTCAGCTGAGAGGAGGCAGGTTGTTAAGTCACTGCAATTCAATTGTGTTTGATTGTACTGCTATAACCTGAAGCTTTGGCTTTCCTCTGCTGTGGGTTTAAATTACAAGTAACTTCCCTGAAGACATTAGATTTATTTCACAGAATAAAACCAACATAAGAAGAGAATCAGAGCCTTAGGCCACCCAGTTTATTCAATAATAAAAGGGAAAGGGGAATTTATGGATGACATCAGCAAAGAGGGTCATAAACCCAAACTTACAGCTTGAAAGAGCTATACTAATTAACAAAATGTATTGCAGAAGTTGGAGATTGTCATGTAGATAACACTGTACAAAAACAAAAAGAGTGGGGTTTTTTCATTTTTACTAGAAGTGTATCTGTTAAACAATACCTAAACCCGATACGAGTCTTGATTCATGAGTGCTTTAACTTGGTCATAGGCATAGGACTATATATCCTGCACAACAGAAACATACGGCTTAGACAAGTCACTAAAGTGAATATGCATTTTTAGAGACCTAAACTGAGTATTACCTATCACATTGTAGTTATCTGATGCATGAACATTATTTAATTTTTCAGTTAAATACATTAAAAAGCAGAAACAAAGCCAACACACCATATAGTCCAACACTACAAAACAATTACACTATTCAGTCAGTGGTTTAAAAAAAACCTGTTCCAGAACAGCTAGAAGCCTGCAAGTGACATTTATAACAATTGCAAGCGGTAGTTAACATAATGTAGCAAAAGAAAAGATCGACTCTTTGGTCTTTTTTTCCCCCATATTTTATTTCTAAATTTACATTTGGTTTATGATTTTCATGTAATGTCTTGCCTATTCTTTCATCTCCCCTGTAAAGTTCTAATTAACAATTCTCACTAGCTTTGGTGCACCTGTCACTAGAATTCTTCCTAATGTGTTTTAACATGCCCAAAGCCTGCTCCAGAGTGCTTTTACACCAGTATGTACATTTTGCTTATTTGTTTATCTGTTTCAAATTCAGATGTAACCCTGTAAGCACAGATTTCTCTGCCAAAATGAATTGTGCTAGGTATGTTGGTATAACAGTGATCATAGCTGATGAATTACTTATAAAAGTTCTAGAAATAAAGAAGCATTTTTATGTGTTATTCTTTTTTCATCTTGACCATGAGTTTGGCCATTTAGGGCAGATGTCAGTAGAGAGCAAGGCAAGCCACACCAGAGATACTGTGCAATGACGCATTCCTGAAGAAAAAAATAATAATCTGGAGCAGAATGTAAATGCTCAGTTTGAAAGGCACTGGCATGTTCTAGTTATCTCAGTGGAGATGAAGCATTAGACAGAGTAATATCGATGCTGATGAATTCAGACTCAGATTCCCAAACCCAGAAATGACCCACTGAACTGGATTTATTTTGCTAATACAGCAAGACATGGTGCTGACTATGAATGCTTTAGTTAGCAGTGTGATAGTATGAATGTATATTTCCCTTAAATGACCGGTCTGGAACTATAAAATCAGATCAATAAATGAAAATCTTTCATTGATGAAATGCAAAAAAGCATCATAGTGGTTTTCAGTTACCCCATGTATCTTTAGGCAAAAAAAAATAAAATTAGAAGCCTCATTTACTTAGGCAGCAAATGGATTTGAGAAATGACGAAGGGCTGAAGCTACTCTGCTGCTAAACAGCCCCTAAGACAAGTTTGTGGCCAGATTCAGGAACTGCAGAACCAGTCCTGTAAATGCTTTGTCACTCCTGGGGAAAACTAAAGTGCTGCTACATGCCTTAGAAGACAACTTCTATTTACCTGCTGTGTGGGTAAGCTCCAGACCTCATCCATCTCATCCACTCTCGCAGGGCTTTTATGCATCTGACATCGAATGGCCTGTACATGCACGGGGTTTGTCCTAGGAAATCCCTCTGCTGTTCATTGCTGAAACGCAGGCTTCTCCAAGGCTGTCTGTACAAAAAATGTAGGCACAAGCTATCAGGTCTAGGGAATGCCCAGGACTTCAAACAGCTGGCTTGGCTGCCCTCTATATACCTCCATAAGCTTTCCACAGTGTAGGTATATCACCTAAGTTAATCTTCCAGTCTGAGTGTCCCTTTAGAGGTTACAGTCATGCTTCAGTAACTGCAGAAGTAGCATGGGGAGACCAGATACCTGAATTAAATTCTTCAGCCTGATTTCCTAGTGCTGGGCAATGGGAATCTCTGCCACCATGCTCATGCTCTCTGAATCCCAGCACCATAGAGCTATACAGGGCACTGGATAGAACTCCTACAACAGTTACAAACATGAATTTTAGCTATTGCACACACATACACAGTATCTGGTGGGGTTTTTTAAGCCTCATATTTGAGTGGGAGGGTATGTTGGGGGGTTGGTTTGTTTTCCACTGACTCCTTTCATACCCTCAAAAAAACATAGTAGACTTTTGATTTTAAGACAACAGGAGTGCAGTTTGGACAGCCGTAAAGTACCATATAGAAGTAATTCTATTCCTCTCAGGCCCACTTAGATTTGTGCATGCAATTCAGCTCATCTGATCAAAAATTGATTAGAGTTTATGGTGCTCCACCCACATTCTATATGCAGGAATTTTCAGAGGGAAAAGCATCCAATGACAGCATGTTGGAGAGATCAAAAAGTCTTTTTAGAAATGTTCTTCCTTTAACAGAGTCATACATGCCTAGTGTACTATCGGAAGATATTCTGATATCTTAGCAGGTTCTTACTTCTCCTGTTGTCAAACCAAGAGTTTTTCATTGTTGTGGCTTCCCTTTGGCAGAATTTTATTTTGATAATGGATCTGGTCAAATTACCCTAGCAGTCTGTAGAAATCCAACCACTAGGAGTAGCTGAACAGTTCTCATGCTGAAAAAAGTGGAGTCGTTATTATAGCAGTTAAAATGGCATAGTCTATATTTAACATATGATTTTCTGTCATGCAATGCCAACTAATACCTTCCAAAGCTCTCCAACATAGAGGAAGTTACAAATCAATTTTCCAAATTTGTATCAATGCAAAATATGTTACTTAATTGGTGATATAATTCCAGTCATGTAACCGTAATGGTACGCATGTCTACGTCTTCATATTTGCTTTTGTGAGATGAAAAAGTACAGAGATCTTTTTTTAACAGCTTTTAAACTAAAGATAGAATGAATCCACTATTTGACTTTCTGATTTTGTTTTCTTCTTCTCATGGCCTGTGCTAGGAAGACTGAAGCACGGTGCAGCTTATGATAAGCCCTTGGGTGTCAATTTTAGCCATAGAAATAAGTCAGAATGGCTTTTTTATTTTCAAAGAGTTTAGTAATAAGATGAAAAGAAAAAACTAATGACTAAACTTTTTCCCCATGGATTTCAGGATGATATTCTTTAAAATTATTTTATTTTCTCACCTTAATAACTATGGTTGGGAACATGTTTCTCCCCTCCTTTCAAATACCTGACAGAGCAAAATATGGAAACTGCTACCAGTTCAGATTTTACTGTAGCCTAAGCCTTGTCTGAGGCCGGCCATCCAGAGCACAATTTCAACTTAGGATGGCTTCTGAATCTGTGTAACCTGGGTTTTATTTCAGACATTTTGAGATGTAAATCTCTCACATCTCACGGAACCTTATAAAAATTAGTGTTGATGTCTGTAGTACTCAGAAAATGAAGGAAAAGCCAGTGCCATCAACCAAGATTCAACTGAGGTCATGCCAACCTTCAAGAGAGATCCTTCTGTAAAATATGATGACTCATCTCCTTGAAGAAACCTGCGGCATGGTTCATTTCTTGGTTATTATAGAAAGATCTATTTAGTCATCAAGATCTGCTGCTGCCGAAGAAAGGGAAAGAAAGGGTTGTCTAGCTCTCAGCTTTGGAAAAAAGCTGGTTTATTCCTTCATCATCAGGCATCTATATACTTGTCTGGGCACAAAGCAGGTATTGTTTATTTAGGGATGTGGTAGGTCTTACTGAACACAAAAGCATTATGCATTTTATAAATATAGCCTTGCTCAGAGCCAGATAGTGCTATATACAATAAAATCAGGGAGAAGTACACAATCCCTCACCAACACAGTCTATAATCTAATAGATAATAAACATTCAGAGAATGCAGAAGTGAAAAAGAAGGGAAAAAATCAATACAACTTTTTCATTTGTTATAATGCCTTCTTTTCTCTTGTATCTTTCACTCTTTTAGTAAAAGCTTCTGGGCAAGCCTTCTGACCGCAGAAGCTGTGATCCAGAGCATATAAAGCCCACCTGCACAGAGAATAACCTGTACAGCAGACCCTTCCACAGAATGACAAGCCTGAAATCTGAGGGAAGGAAAGAAATGTCTGGAGGAAGCTTCAGATTCTAGGAATCAAAAGACCTAGTCCCAAAAAATGCCTCTGTTCTCTGTTTCAATGTTGCTCATGCACCTATAGTTAACTAACCTGGTTCAGTACGTCCCTTTATTCCGGGTGTTTGTACAGATTTAAAGAAAAATCTTTTCCTTTTGTCTGAATTTGCAGGGCAGACTCAGAAACTTTGTAGGAAAGACATATAATTTAATGTAGCAGTGAAAGGTTTAAGAATAATAAATGCTGTGTGAGTTCTAGTCCACTGAGCCTGATCACTTGTGGCACAGGGACGTCAGAATGTGCCTGCTTCTACAGGTGGCAAAGAGAGAAACCTCCTGTTTCCTTCTAACATCTGTCTTTGGTCTTTCCAAAATGGGTAAATATTGCCTAAAATTCCCGTAATCTCATCTATTGCAGCCTAATACTATGAAAGCCTGGCATTACTTTGAGTAGGAGTCACCAGCTGCAGCTGTCTGACAGTGAATTGTCTAAGACGAAGCTAATCAGCTTCAGGTACTCATCTGGGCAGGTGAGATGATTCATCCACTGGAAGTGGCAGTCACTCCTTTGCCCTTACAAAGGAGCCTAAACATCTAGCTTGGTTTAGAAACCAGACTAAGTTCAATTAGTCAAAGATAGGTGAGATGGATCTTAACCTCTGCACATAGAATTATTCCTATCTAGTATAAAATTATCTTTAGTCACAGAGCGCCTTAAGATGACAAAAGCCAGCCAGTACCTTTCACTGAAGTAGGTGCAAGAATATTTCAAAGCAAAAGTAGTTCAAAGCTGTGCCAGGAGGGGTTTAGACTTGGACACTAAACAAGGATTTCTATACCAAACAAGCAGTTAACCACTGGAATAGGCTTCCTAGAGAGGTGGTCAATGCTCCAAGCCTGTCAGTGTTTAAGATATTTGAACACTGCCTTTAACATTACACTTTAAGTTTTGGTCAGCCCTGAGTTGGTTAGGCAGTAGGACTAGGTGATCGTAGTATGTCCCTTCCACCCAAAGCTATTCTAGTCTAGTCTAGTCTATTCCACTCTAGTCTAGTCTAGTATAGTCTAGTCTAGTCTATTCCACTCTACTCTGTTTGCAGTTGTGATCTTTCTATGGGGTTGATATTTTTCTGCTGAAGACCAGCAAGAAAAGTCCAGGGTCTTGTTAGCTGAATATTCTTACAGTCCTTAAATTGGATGACCAATGATCATCCTTAAAAGAGGTATAAATTAGACTCTTAACAGTCAAAACGTTTCCTACAAGTTGCTCCTGTTCTCCCCGTTTAGGGGGAAATCCTTGGGCAGACTGTACTAGGGAGCCCAAAGTTTTTAAATCCATAAATTTTATTTCTTTTGAAAATTATCTTAAAATGGAGACACATAGTAGTGATTTCTCTGCTCAATTTTGTAGATTATCTCCCCTCAGAAATTAAAGGAAAAAACCCCACATATATTTATACATGGTAGGTAGTTGGGTTTTTTTGTCTAACATTAGCCTTTGACACTCGCTCTGCCTTACTTCATTGCACTGGAATTTTCCCTCAGATGTGTCCCACAACCTGCTGGACAATTATCAGCAAAATTAAGTGAGCCTGTATCCTGCTCTCTGTCCTGCTGTATGGACTGCATCATCTGGCAAAATGTGTAGCAAAAGTTGAGCTCTGCCATTAATAACAGTGTGTTGATATGACTAAATTCCTTTTCTATAATTTGTCTTGGAAGTGCAGGTGAAACAATGAACTTATGTAAATTTCCAAGGTTCATGGATAGTTTTAAATTTAAAACAGAGTACTCTCAAATTATCCAAAGGAAAAATATTTCATTTGGATACAGATCTGAAATCAAATCCCCAAAGATTTTCAATTACACTCCTTTCCTCCCCTGCTTTCCAGGGGAAATAAGGGTGTGAAACAAATTGTAAGGTCAATTCTGTAATACGTTCTGAAAACTCAAATTTGGTTTTAAGCAGATGTAGAAAAATGACATTTTCTAATTAAATGAAAATTAGTTGAGTATAAAAGTGGACATTTTTCAATGTGAAACTGTATTGGGTTGTTTTTTAATTATTACTGGTTTGCAACTTTCATAAATCAGTTAAATGGTGACAATTGTTGAAGGCAAAAGTTGCAGACAAAGGAGTACATACTCTATTAGCAATACAGGCTGATGTTCTTGCTATTGGTAGTTGATAAAGTTTTCTATCTGTTCTTCTCCAAGAATCTGTTCATGCGATTTCTTTATCACATACTCAGAAGTCTGGCTTGCATGCAGGCAGGTCAGAAGAACTGTCTTATTTTCTATGTTGTCATATAGATTGCACAATTCACCTGTGTTTCAATATTTGCAGTGCTATCACTCCAAGGTTAAGGTTAAAAAGAGTTGATTTTAGAACAAAGACAAACATTATTAATTTCCAGAAAGTATTCATTTCTTTTGGGACTTTGGGCAGCAGCTAGAAGAAAATAAGGTAAGGTTTCCTTCTATAGAGGAATTTGTCTTCTATGGCTGTGAGCATCTATATGTACTGTGAAATTTCTGTGAATACTGAAGGTGTTTGTGTGGCAAAGGATAAGAACAAGCAGTGGAGTGGAGCTGAACTCTCTGCTTAGAGAAACCTATTATGTCTATACATTCGTGGAGCTACAGAACGCTGCTTAGCTTCCACTGAGGTATCCAGAAAGAGCTTTTTTATTAAAGCTCAAAGCAATTTAATGCAATTCAGGGTGTTTTCCTTTAGAGTCTAAATTTTCCTGCACTTGAGGTTGTGGGAAAATATTACAGCAAGAACAGTCAAATCTGCTTATATGTAAAGAAGCTCTGTATATAATACAGCTTTGTCATTTCCCTCAGTTTCCTAAAGTAAAATACCACCTATAGTTTCTACTAGATTGAGCTACAGGTAAAAACTGTTTTCAAAGATCAGCTTATTGGTCTTTTGAAAGTTACCTCAGCCATTAAATCTAGACCTGATGTTAGAAAAAGTGAGCTTGGAGATAGAGATCCTCCCAGTCTGGAATTGTATTGGAGCTCTCTGATTCTATTACATGCATCACAGACTCAGTGGTGTAGCCCTGCAGAAATCTGTTACAAAATGAGCCTCAAGGGCCATGAAGAGATTGATCATTTATATAAAATAATGTTCTTTTTCTGGTTTATTCTGTTTGTGCAACCACTGGAAAAAACATTTCCTTTCTTGAGAAAAGCATTTTTCGCCATTCAAACAGGTCAAAATATTTCTCTCTAAGAGAAATATTTTTTTTTTTGCACCAGTAGATAGAATTCTTATTAAATACCATTATGTTAGGTAATGTTCTACATGGCTTTTGGCCTCCTTTTTCTTTTTTTTCCCTTACCAAGACGCAGTAATTTTAACTTCTTTTTCTGTATTTTGGCTGCAACCTGATATGAGGATTTCTAAAAACTCTGATTCTTTTCAAGTGTATTGAACAGTGTTTGACCACTTCAATTTACCACAAAAAGAAAAAAAAAAAAAAGTGAAAAAGGACAGAATCTCAGCTGGATCTTCTGATATAGGTAAACCTTTTGAGAATACCCCAGCAACCAATTCTCTAAGCACAAGGGAAAATCTTGAGTCCCTCTGCAGCCTGTATCTTCTCATCCTCCTAGTCATTGTTCCTGTTTTGGTCTGCAATTTCAGGAACATTAATATCCTATTAAAAAAAAAAAGAGATATCAATGTATTTTGGGGGGGGAAAAAAAGGTCAAAACAAAATGGAGAATGGCATTCTTCTGACACTAGTTCTGTGGGACATTTAGGCTTATGCCTTACTTTTGCTATTTTGCACTAGACTGCAGGTCAGGCTGAGGTTTGTTGGAGTCCTAAGTACCTTGCTTATCTGAGCCTCTGAACATAACACATTTTTATAACAGAATAGTTTTTCTAATAGAATTCAAGCTTAAGGAAGGCCAGGTCCTCATTTATGATTTTGATCTCCTCCATTTCTGTGGGAATTACCACTGGACATCTTCAGCTGTTAAAGATGCTGGAGAACATTTCCAGAGAGTTCCTTAAAAAGTTTTATATGTTAGCAAAATTGCTAGCAAATTAGTATTGTTTTCCTGATGCAGCTAATCCTCTTTTCTCCAGTGATACAGTTCCTTTTGATCTTCAGGTGAAACGCTTACACACTCACAAACGAAAACCAAGCGGGGTGAATGTCTGCCTAGGATAGCAGATGTGATGTGCACTCTACTCTCTCATGGGTGATAATATTCTGATCAAAATGCTCTCTAATAATTTGACTTTCAAAATAATCTTATCATGTTAAGAGGTAAAGGTGTAATTGACAGCAAGTCAAATAAACAAAGGAGTATGATTTCTTTTATTGTCGTAACTCTGATGCTATCATGAGAAAGGATACCTTGACTCTAAAAGGGTCATTTCTCTTAAGCTGTAGGAGAACTAACAAACTAATATAAATCCAGCTGAAGGGAAGACTTATGGTGCAGTCCATAATTATGTCTGCAATTCTCTAGGTTTATTCTGAAACTATGGTGAACTCAGCTGACTCTACTGGGATTTCAGGCACTGTACATAGACGATGAAAATAATCCTTAACAGTGTTTCAATTTTTTTTCTATATAGAAAGTTATTTCTCATGGTGAGATTTTGTTTTAATTAATTTATTGTATCAAACAATCATGTAGTCTCGTAATAAAATGTATTCTAATGGTCATATATATTTCAGTCTATAAATACATACAAAATTTGACCTACATTCAGGAGAGGACATGAGGATATTTTGAGCCCAATAGGAAAAAAGGATATGTTCAGCAATTTCCTGGACTAGGGCTTTAGCTGCAACATAAATGAAGAATAATGGGAGCTGCAAAGGAGAATAATTCTCCCCTAGTGCCAAGTGACTGGGAAAATTAAAGCAGAAAAAAATGAAATCTCAGAGGGTTTTTAAACAAACATTAGAAGCAACATAGAAAATGGATTTGAAAGACTTTTTAAAATTATTTTACAAGTTCAAAAAGTAATCTTTGTTCTCTGTTCATTTGAAAGACAATTTTAATGTCAAATAAATTACCTTTTTATGTATAATCAATAGTCCCTGTATATGTCAATGATACATTGTAATCAATATATAGGAATAAGCACTAAGGCAGAAATATTATCATTGACAAAAACATACCATACTGTTTTATGATTTCATTGAATATATAGACATATAAGCAAAAAAACAGAATTTGAGATAATTTTATATTGTCTGCAAATGTTTTAATAAATGGAAATGTGAGAGAAAGCTTTGAGATATTCCTGAAATTCACAACTCTGTTATTTCACAAAGTCTAAAATTCCCATTCAAAAACATGGCTTTTGTCCAAAGGCAATTTCCCTAGATAATCAAGGAAAAGCTTTGCCTTTGCTAACACAGCTATATAATGCACTTTCAGTATGTAGACTGACAAATGCATGGAAAACACTGAATTTATTCTATTTTCCCTGACCCAGCAGAAAAGTTCAGAGACTTTGTGATTAAATTGCATGTTTGACCTTGGATTATTAAACAGGGGGAAAAAAGAAAAAAAGAGTGTATATTAAAATAGTTTGATTTTGATAGTCTTTCTGTTCTTCAGCCTGTCATCTAATAAAGCAGAACATTTAAGTATTACTATCAAACAGCTTTAACTACTCTGTCAAGCGTGACTTTTTAAACCTGTCAAGCAGTCTTTCCATTTCTGCTGCAAAACATCTAAGAGCAGGCTCCCTAGCTTTCCTCCTAAACAAAATTTCAGAAAAAAAGCCCACTTTACAAAAGACTTTTACAAACTTATTTACAGACAAATTCTGAAAGATACTCCAGTTGACATCAGAAGCGAAGTTAGCTGATGTTTCTGCACCAACGTCAATACAACTTCTATAAACAGTAGTTAAGTAGAGAGCTTGTGAAAGAGCTAATATTTTTGCCCATAGGTTACCACCTGCCAAGAACAATAATGCTATAGTATTTTGTTATAAAACTGACAACATTTGATTAAAAGTTGTATTTTTAAGTTGTAGCACATGTTGTGTAATTAATGTGTTGCCTTTCTGTACTGCCACCTCAGCAGGAAGTTCTAACAAAAAAAACTCTATCGTTAATAAGCTACTGAAAGTAAGTTAAAGTGACTTTCTCTGGTACTGGATAATATTAGAAATTTATATTTGAGGCTGCCTAGTACATTCCACTAAGAAATCTCAGCTTTCAGTAGCTTATGACTTTGCCTTAAGTCAACTTTTCACACTGAAATTTTCCATACTTTCACTTGGCTTCAGGCTTTTCTTTTTCTTTTAGGGAGATGGATGTTAAATTTCAGTAGAGGTTCAAATACTTCAAAGAATGAGACTAGATGACAGTTTTACTAAAATGAATTCCCAGATACTTGATGCATTCTGGGCCACCCATACAGAACATCATCTTGGCCAGAGTAGTGAAGACTGATGTTGGAGATACACATCTCTTCTCCATTTGATAGTCAGATTAGCAGAGCCTTAATATTTACTGGTCCACCTACTCAGTCGGCGCTGCAAGGATTTGCCACGGCTCCCCTATGTATGGTCCAGGTACCTTGCTCCTGCTCTGGTCAGGTGCACTAGAGCCCTCCCTGGAACTGAGGACATGTCCTAGAAGCAGAGAGGTTTAGGATCATCAGATACTTCCCATGTGGCCTGGGACAAGAGTACATTGCAAGGCAGATTTCCCATTTCCATGACAATCTAATTTTTCCAAGAATAACAGATTTTAGATCTATACCTCCAACCCTCTTCACAATTTCATAGGAGCTTCTGTTGTAGGAGGACAGCAAACACTGCTTCTATATCTCATCCAAAAACCCTGGCAAATTACACAAACTCTCTTCTGGATGATCCGAGGCTGTCACTCCAGCATACCATGGCAAATTTTCTCTTTACTTAGTGAACTGTGAGAGAAAGTGAATCCTTTCAAGGGTTCTTTCAAAGGTTTTCTTTCCTCTGACATAAAAAAAAAAACCAACACCAGAGAAGTGTAGAGCTTTATTTTTTCCCCCACAGACCATGCAGTTACACTAACAACCTTGGCAACATAAAGAAATTAGTACAGTTTTGTGCAGCTTACAAAAGTCATAGGACAAAAGAGACCAAAGTGTTCTTCATGACTGGATCCTGTGCTTTGTTCCTTGTTCTAGTTGTCCTCTGAGGGTAAGAGTCTCTGAAAAGCAAATGAGATCATTTGCCTCTTGACACAGCCTATCTGAACAAAATGACTGATGCACAACTCACCTTCCAGAGTGCCAGACGCTCTAGCCTAGTGCTTCATTGCTGTACACTTTGTCTCGGGACACCGTGATAACTAAAACGAGAGAGCACTGTGAATGTGCAAACTCAGCTAAAATTATACAAACATTTTGTTCACAGCTCAAGAACAACAGCTATGGGCCTGGAAAATAAGGGCAAAGAGCTCACCTTCACACTTTACATCCCTCAATATCTTGGTTTTTGGGGACCTGACAAAGTATAGCAGTATATGGAAAGACATACTTGGTTTTAGTTATTTCTGTTTTGTAGCCAACTTCACATCCAAGATAGAGGCACTCTATTTTTCATATCAATTGAATACTTGAAAAAAAGTCTCATAGTAAGTTTTTCTCCCTTACCAGTATGACAAGATAACTATTCCCATTATCTAAAAAAAGAGGACATGAAATCAACCTACACTGTGTTTTCTGAATAGCATAGTAAGAACTCATCTGAGTTTGTGGCCACCTTTGCACAGATAATTGAAGAGGACAGGTAGTGACTTGTGAATCAAATGGACACCTCCATTTCTGAAGTTTCCCTCTCTACTTAATTGCAATAAACATACTTTGAGAGGCAAAAGGCCCCTGAAGATTTCCATCCTTGCTTATTGAAACATACTCATGTCATCTGCCTATAATTTTTCACAATACTTCTAGTCTTCTTTGAAAAGCATACTGTATATGGGCAGAGGCAATATTAACAACATTTTTCTGAAGTATAATGAACTCTTCTTAAAAGCTCAGTAACACACTCCATTTTGAATGTGTTCTGTACTGGCCTAAATTATTGTAAAACTCTGCAAGTTTTAGGAAAACCATTGTTCTCAAGGAAACAAGCAGAATATCAGCAATAACCATGTAAAAGTTCAAGTGTGCTTAAAAAGTGTCTGCCTGTAATTTCAGAACTGCTGACAGTGAGTCAGGGCAGGAAATCAGGTTTCTGCATCCACTATAAAAATGGGCAAAGCCTTCTGCTTTGTCCTGCTTGTCCATAGCATTTTTAAGGGCTGGTTTTAGCAGAGTAACACTGATTAATTACTGGAGCAGGATTTTCATCATTGCACAGACTGGAATCCAGGAAAAAAGATTGCAGATCATTTCAAAATGTGTCAAAGCAGGAATGTTTTCCGTCGGAAAAAGCAATATAGTGTATTGTAAATGCCAAGGTCAAAGCAGTTTTACAGCTTCAGTCAGGCATCCTAAGACTAGTAAATATACAGCATGTCATATAGTATGCAATTAAAGTGATTTATGTACACAAATAGAGATCAAAAACTTACTTTGCTGCCACGCTTTCCCCCTCCAAACAATAGGAAAGGAAACAAACCGCATGTCACAGCTATGTGTCATGCTGTTTCAGTCACTACTGGAGAACAGACAGAGATTACAATGATGAGATCAGTATAAGGCTGCTATACTGAATGAAATGGAATTGCTTAGCGACAGCAGAGAGGCTGGATTTGTGACAGCAGTTCTGGAGCACAGAGCAAAGTAGAACAAAGTGGTCATGAAAGCATCCACAGTCGTGCTTCAGCTCCATAGCTAATATCAGTGGCAAGTGGCTTTGCTTTGTTTTGACCTAAACACATCATGATTCTTAAAAACTTCATGAAGCTAGATGAAAGCATCAACCTATAAATGGAGGACTTAGGAGAAACATATAAAAGCAATGCTCCTGATTTTAGAAAATGAAAACATCTTTTTGTACTGAAATGCAAGACACAGACAGACTTCCTAATGTTATAGAACATGATATAGAGGGGGGAAAAAAGCTGTCAAAAACACCGAGATAGTCTCACCAAGTCTCTGGGGCTAGTATGAAATGATTTGCTGTTCTTTCAGTGCTTTGTAGATTTTCATTCACAGTGAATGTCCGAATTTGCACAGAATGGTTAATTCGTTGAATTCCCTTTGCAACTTGTTATTATTCTCTAATCCTTTACTTTTCTAAGAAATTAGAGTGGTCTTTGTTAAACCGTTTCCATCAGAGAGTTGCCTTCTTAGATATCTAGACTTTGCAGATTGGTCCATAATACCAGACTCATACAGAATCAAGCATCTTCAAAATTATAAAATGACAATACCAAACCACATGTCTAGAGTATATTCCTACTGTGTTTCCAACCATTTCTGTGTAGGATATTATTAAGAACTTTCTGAAAATTCCACACTATTCACTAAGTTGAGCTCACAGGGCCAGTGAAATTTATGCGGTTCGTTCTTTTAATTTCTGTATGGGGCAAAGTCAGCTGGGGTAAAGAATATCATTGTATTAGACTCAAAGAATAGATATAAATGAAATATGGAGCAAATATTAAAATTAATTGCTGAGAAGACAATGCCAGTTTATTAATTTTAGTGTCACTAAAGACATCTTGATAGCATCACTTCTTGATTACTCTGAGATCAAATGATAAAATGGTGCATTTTGATTTTGTTCTTGCATAGAAAAAAGAAGCCCCATGAATGGAAAAACACTGCACTATGCAAGACCTTGTGCAAATATAGAACAATTTTTAATACTGGAAATTTTTAAGTGTAAGATAATAATTTAATTATTTCAAGAGGCTTTATCCTATAACGAAAAAATGTTAACATTGCATTTAGATTAATTTAGTAGCAGATTGTATACTAAAGGATTGACCTAATTAATTTTGAATTTAACTATCTTTAGGCAGTTCTGAGGCCATGAATAACTGCCACACATTTTGGTAAAGGCTTTGTATTAGTGTATCTTATTCATACATTGATGTACATTCATGTAGATCCCTGGCAGCTGGGATCTGGAAAATATTATGCCTTTTTGAGATTCAAAGAAAAAAATTGTCACAGAACTTTTGGATTCCTTGTTAGGTAATAGTAAACTCAAAAAACTTGTGAAGTAGACTTGAAAATAATTATTTTTCAAATGCATTGTCTAAAAAGTAAAATAAGTCTAAATTCTAGGCTTTTCCTTGGAAGTAATCAGTATGGTACGACAAAATTTCAAGTTACAAATCTTGGGGGACAGTTTTTTCCCCTCAACTCATTTGTGCATGCTTTCTCCCTAGCATTAAGCAACAATTGATAGGCTTTTGAAAATCTGTTGTTGTACCTAGTCTTAACTTCATCCTTATTCTACTACTACTATTAAATCTCTGAAAATCTCTCATAAGCAAGGAGAGATGCTTCTTAGGCTATACAGTAGTGCTGCTTCCTTTTTCACAGAAGGATGATATGTGGGTTTTTAATTATTTCATTACTACAGTTGTTTTTGCTTATATTCCCATAATATGCATATAATTAAGCTTGATATAATACCAGTGTTTTGTTCCTTATTAAAGTATTGGCATCAAATGAGTTATACAGTTAGAAGGAAATTACCAAGACATACTCAGTTACAAATGTTAATAATGTAACCCAGTAACTTTTGTAATTTTTTTAAGGAGTGGTATGACAGAAGAGCAATAAATTTCAGTTCTCTGAATAATCAAAAAAATATGTTAATGAACATAATAATTTTTCTTTGTATTTAGTGAGTTTATGCCAACACGCTGTTCAGCCTCATAGTGAGGAGAATAAGGTTGATTTTACTTGGTGGAAATTGCATACAGACAACCCTCAGTTCAGAAGAGGAGTTTTGGATCTTGTACCCCTTACAAAATAGATTGGAAAGGCGCACTTGATTATCTGAAAGTGTGCAACCATTGAGAAAAAAAAATGAGCATGAGAAAAGTGAAACTTAAACAATTAATTCTAAGGGAATGCTGGATCACATATACCTAATTGCAGCATCAGACCAGCTACAAATGTGCTGTGAAGCATTTTATTGAACCTCGCATCCTAGTTCTGCCTGTAAGGTTTGTGCAGAAGGTACCATTCCATCAGGTTTTGTCATGCAAGTGCGCTTTTGTGTCAGTAATTTGCTAATGCTGTCACCTTGCAGAAGAAGCAGTATTAATCTTAGGAGTAGCACGTCAATACTCCCCAAATTATCACAGTAGTTGGAGCACCTGCATCTGGTCTCTGCCTGCTGCTAGTGCTAAACCCGTGTCTCACAAGGATGATCTGCCTTTTTATTATCTTACGTTTGGTTTGAGAAAGGGAGAATTTCTTATTAGCAGTGTGAATCCAGCACAAGGCTTCTGGCTCCAGCAGATCAAAACCTCCTAACTGACCAAAATACAATTATAAATCTCTAAAATGTCTGTATTTTTGTAAGCCTTCCAAATGCACATGTGCACTTTGTTTTATAATATATGTTGACACTTGTGGTTGCCTACAGAGCGGCACTTTTACTAAACAGGAGGGAATGTCATTAGCTTCAGCTAATCTTGTGATTTTTTCCATCAACTGCAAAGCCTTTGTTCTCATCCACACTCTGGCTGCATACAGCCTTTGTAAACACTTTTTAAAATCTGACTTTCAAAGAATGTCTATTAATTTTCAAAAGAGTCTAAGACCCATAGACAATGGATTTTATAGCCCCTTTCATATAAAGGTGAAGAGCGTAACTCCATATCTAATAAATTTTTTATTCTTTAGGCAGGTGTCATGCTTTAAGAACAGTATTCCCCAATTTAGTGTTCTCTTTGAACCACTTCAAACCACTCACCGCTTGATCTCTCCCTCGTCCTTCTTCTCCTCCCCCTCTGCCTGCAGTGGGGTGAAGGGAAAAATTGGAGGCACAAAAAGTAAAGCCTATGGGCTGAGATAAGAACAATTTACTGGAAACAGCAATGAAATAATACAATGAACTTTAACAGCAACAATAATGAGAGAATGTACAAGAAAAAAGCAAACCATTCACACCCGATTGCTCACAAGGGAAACCCCCAAAGACACCTGGTGGAAAATATCCAATGGCTCCCTCCACCACTCTATTGAGTAGCCAAACTATAGAATAATGTCTGAATCCTAGCTTTGCCCTGTCTTAGCCACTGCAAAAATTAACCCTGTCTTGGACAGAACTAGGACAGCCAGGGACGCCAGTTGTTCTTCTTTGGTAGGCAGTAAGGAAATCTGAAATGGAAAGTGACATTCAGAAAAAGCTAAACTACCTTTTCTTTCCAAAGTTTACAACAGTGAGGTCATATGCTTTACTTGTGTTGTACAACTGGCTGGTACACAGAAGAAGTCTGGACTCTGCTGTGATGCCACGGGCTGAGCTGGGACCAGCAGGGGAGTCAGCATGCGTGCTAGTGGCAGGGAAGTAGGCAAACTGTGCCTAGGTGGAAAATTACATTCTGGATCAGGCAACACAAGTATTCATCCCTTTCCATAAATCCTAGAAAAGGTAACATTCAACCATGATTCCAGGATTCCATGAATCCATTCATAAAACAGGAGGTTTATAACAAAAATAAAAATAGATAAATATACCAGACTAAAACAAAATTTCTGGTCTATCATAGAACACATGTTGTAAAATATCAAGACTAAAACACCCAGCTTTTTGAGTTTAGAACTTTTCTCTTAGATTTTAGGAATACACCTCTGTAACTTGGAAAAACTATGAAAGTTGTCATAAGCTACGTTTCATTTAATTTTTTATGTCCTTTATATTTGTCACCAAAACTCATAAAATTCTGAAAAAAATGCAGAAGATTTTTTAGCAGATGAAGACCCAGCAGCAGATATCTGGAAATATCTACACATGCCAAAATAAGAACTGTAAGGTGCATCTCTATCAAGAAAAAGGCCATGTCTTTGTAAGGAATGATCTAATAATAGAAGACAATTCATCTAGTTGTTTTTTTAAAAAGAAAAGGAAACCAGATTTGGAACTCCTTTTTAACCCTTCCTGTAAAGTTTCCCCTGAAACTATCTAAATAATTTTTAGTCTGCTGTGGTGGTGTGCATTTGAGAAAACTGTGCCATGTGGATGTTACTTTAAAAGTTTACATCTTGACAGGATTGTTGAATTTGCCTCATAAATATAGCTAGTAATTGGTCTGGAATGGTAAAACATTGATTATTATTCTCATTTCCTACACAGAGAGGATTTTCATACGTTCAGTCAGAACCAGGAACAAACACAATTCATTTGGTATTCTGTGCTATCGATAGAGCAGAACTGCTCACCAGGAAGGAGGGATGGGAACTGCTTATGGTGGTGACGCTACCACCAGAGGAGGAAGTTTTTATAAGTTTGGAATATCTATCCCTTTGCAGTATCCAGTGTTGTGGTTTACTTGGAGGATGATGAATCTGGGGGCTAGAAGCCTGTGGGTTGACAACTGACATTTTTAGCCACAGATTGATATTATATTAAATCGAGACATCTATTATTTTGTAAGCAACATGGAGTATGAAATAGTCTTGATCTAGTAAAATTTTTTTCTGAACTATAAGTGAAGTTCTAGTTAACATCCTTCTGCATATTGTACAGACAAGTTTGCCAAAATTATGCTCACATGCAATGATAATATATTTTTCAAATAATTTGACGGCTTAAAATGCAATGTGGTTGTCTAACATGGATCTAAATGAGATAACTCACAAACAAAAAATAGTACATTAGGCTGTGTTGTAAGGTTTTTTTGGGATTTCTTCAGAAGGGCTTTTCTGTAGAAAAATATTTAGTAAAAAAATACTGGAATAAATTCAAACAGTATATTCACCTTTGGAACAAAGCTAATTCCTCTATTATTAGCAGAAAGAACAATTTAGTTACTCTTATGGCTATCTACTCATTAGCGACAATAATCTAAAAATGTTCAATATTAAATAGTTATGTATTCATTGACATCCCCAGGGGTAAGGATTTAAAAATAGGTCAAAACATCCTGTGCAGAATGTATTTTTCTAAAAGCACTTCACTTACAGCACCATAAAAGGTGATCGAAATTGCATTAAGTCTTTAATTCCCAACCCAGTCAGACCCATAAAAAATAAAGGCTTCCAATTGCCTAAAATACATTTTGGACCTGCTCCTTTTTTAGTTGTAGATGTTGTTAATATATGAAATAGATAAATTGTTCTCATCTTTTCCTTCTGAAAAGAATTTCTGGACTACTGCTAACTAAGGCAAATTCTAATCTTGCATCTTCATTAAGCAAAGTAAGGGAGACAGACAACTTGGTCTAGTGGTCCAAAAACAAGGCTGGAAAAAACAATGATCCAGTCCTAATTTGGCAAAACCAAGTCACTTTCCTGTCTCTCCACCTGTCATGATTCTACTACTGTCACTGTATACCTCATGCTATTTATTAATTCTAAAGTGCTTTGAAAATATAAGGAGTCAAATGTTATTAAAACAATGAACAAAATAATTAAACTGCCTAAATAGAATTACAAACAATAATTAGAAATTAAACAGGATGCTATTATCTGTCAAGTGTGATGATGAGAGAAAAACTAAGACAATGCAGAACCCATCTGGACATAGAAGAAATAAGCTACAGTGAAAACTTATGTAAGCTTCAATTCATTAAAATGCACCTGAATTATTTCTAAATACATTTATGTCTATTAAATTATGAGATCTAAGATTTTGAAAATTATTTTCCATTATATTTACTAATGATTTTTTTATTTAACTTCAGCTTTACATGATTAGCAAAAACTCCTTCCTGAAAGTATCAAAGAAATGCAAGCCTCCAGCAATTTCATCAGTATCAATCATAGCTAGTTTAGAATATATAGGTTAGTACCAGATCTGTAACATATCCTTGATCTGTGTTTCTTAAAATTAAATATTTCCTTTAGCTACCTGTGTTCAGAGCTCAATAGAAATCACTGGTAATTGTATCTGGCATCTCAGGGCGTACTATGATTTTATTTTAGAAATATGTGCTTTTACATTTTATAAGTAGGCAGGTAGATTGTCAAAGACCCTGTTATTGCAATGGTTGTATTGATAAAAGATAAAAAAAAGGAAAAAAAAAGATGTGACCTGCAACTCTGAAGGAAAACCCAAGGACTATCTCAGTTCTTATTCCCTTAAAATGACTAAATTTTCTCTTTCAATAAACAATGGGTGTGATTTTCTGCATAGGTGTAGTGACACACGTAAGTCTAAAGATAGTAGTAAAGCATAAAGTGTATATATATAAAACATGAGATTATTCCTAGGAAGTCCAGTTTGAGAGTAAAACCCATCAAATGTTAACATCAGCAAGCTGGGATCTGGGAACCTGGTTTAAATCTGAGCTTTGTCACAAACTTAATCAGTGAAAATCTCTTAGATACAGATATTTAAAAGGAATTAAATGCCCTTCAAAATGTATGTTGGTTTTTGTATGCAATGGAAATCCTGGGCAATTCTCACTTCCCAATGAATTAAAATGTGAAAAGAATAACATTCAACAGAGACAAGAGACTGTGAACATAAGTACAATATCTTAATTTATGCCGAAAATACAGTACTACCTAACATAGGTGAACTTGAAGAATAACAAGCTCTTCTCTTCACCCAGGGGGTGGTTGGATGCTGGAACAGGCTCACCAGGGAAGTGGTCACAGCACCAAGCCTGACAGAGTTTAGGAAGTGTTTGGATGATACTCTCAGGCACGTGGTTTGGCTCTTGGGGATGGTCCTGTGCAGGGCTAAGGGTTGGACTTGATGACCCTTGTGGCTCCCTTTCAACTCAGCGTACTCTCTGATTCAGTGATTCTGTAAAATGTGAAAATACCAATATTTCTGTACTGTTCCAAACACTAGACATATTGGAGATCTGCTTTGTCAGTAAAGAGGTGCAAACACTACATAGTTTGCCTATAGAATCAGGCCGCAGGAAATTCAAATGAGTTGTTTTTACAGTCACCAATCTTCTGACTTCTCACCAAAAATTAGGAAAATGGAGGAGGGAGTCAATTCCCAACGTGTTTTCTCTTTTAGAAGCTTTTCCAGATTGTTGTGTCACCATTAAACAAGTGAAAACAAAACAAAACAAAAACAAACCAACAGAAGAAATATTTCTTCCTGTGAGTACAGTGGAGAGTGGAAGCAATACAACAGGACATCTGTAGACCATATTTTCAGATAGGTTAGCTTTAAAAATATTGAAAAGGAAATTATTTGGTAAATTATTATTGTAATTGGTCCCCAACATGAGATATAAATGTTGTACAGAACAAAAGTTGATGCCATTTCTTAAAGTAGAACATTTAAATGTATCTTAGTTATCTGTCATAGGAATAACCAGGTGAAGTTCTGTAAAAAAATAGGCTGCATGATGCTGACTGGCTTTGCTTAACCATCCTTTTTCAGACATGAATATACCACATGAGTCTCAGCTGCCTAAATATGTTCCATTATCCAAACATCTGCCAAAGTATATTATATCCTCATGAAGTACTTCATGTCTTTTTGTTTAAGGGAGGCAGATAAGTTTAAATAATTTAACTAGCTGGACTTTGTTAAACTGTCTGATAGTGGCAGAGTTGGTTTTGACTACATGACAGATCCAAGAAGTTGGTTACCTCTAATACACTGGAAGTGAGGAGGCCTTCAGATAGCCCAGATACAGTGGGGAAAAAGGTGTTTCTGAAACCTATCTTACTTGCTGTTTATTTTGTTATTAGAATTGATATAACTGGCTGAATTCAATTGATGGAAGAATTGATATTTCTAAGATAATTCTAAGATTTTTTTTAAAGTTTTCAGGTGCATGAAGACTAGTATTTTTAATTTTCATTTGTAAAAAAACAAAAAAAAACAAAAAAACCTCAACCAAACAAATAACCCCCAACAAACCAAAATCCAAATCACAACACCCCCCCTTTGCACCCCTCAAAAAAACCCCCCAAATTTATAAGACAAGTAAAAATAAAACTCTTTATTAAGCTTCCTTGAAAGGCAATCCTTGAAAAGCATTAGGACAAAGTGCATTACAGCTTCAAGAAGCGCGATGACATCGGGAAATCTAATGCTACACGAACAAATGATCAAATGTACTGACTGAAAGCATAAAGAAGTCATAGTAACGTGTGCCAGCTCAGTCTTCTTGCACTGTGTCATCCTGTCTAGAATATGCACACTCTGTGAAATACCAAAAGGATGGGCAGAAGTAAAAGCATTCATTTTGTCTCATTTATTAGTCACCTCCTGGTTTTCTGGATACTGCTCAATAATAAGGGAATATTATTCTCTCCTGCTCTTATGAGTTACATTATCTCAGATTGATTTCACATGTTTCATAGAATTGTGCCTGAAGAAAGAACTATTAAATGAAATTCTGAACGGAATTTTGATGTGGCTTTAACAACCTTTACAAATAAAGCTTAGGGGTTTAGATGACAAAGTATGCTAGGTCAAGACACTGCAAACTAAGCCTTTTAGCATGTGCATGTTCAAGTCGAATTTATTAGTGACTAATGAAAAACCTGCCTCAAAAATCTTGGAGGGTTTTCTAGCGAGTGAAAATAAATGAACAAAGACAGAAAAATCTAGTTTAAATCCCATAAAAGAACACAAGAAACAACCTCCCAGAGGGATCAAAAAAATCTTTAAAAATAGTACCAACTATAGCAAGGCATTTTACAATGTTGAAGTACTAGAGCAGGTAAGTTTGGAATCCATACGTTTAAACAAATGGGGGAAAAAAAAAAGTTGGCCTATGTGATACTGCTACAATATCTGTAGCATCACTTTTATTCCTCTAGTTGGTGAACAGTGAAGAAAGTCTAGCAAATGTTGCAGAAGTTTATATTGTAAACACATAAGACTATTCACAACCTATATGCAGTACAAAAAATACTTGGGAAGTTGAAGGGTTTCCTCCTTGGAAACCCTAGAATTAGGTTCGTTACACAACTGCCATTCATTCCTTGTTGTACATAAGCATTATAATCTGGTTCACATCCTACTGTTTTCTGCAAAGGCGTTTCTCACACCTATGTATATACATGATACAATGTGTTAACTTGATTTTCACCTGTTTTGTGGTGGGTTTTTTTCCTCTTTGCTCACTAGATGTCTTATAATATAGTTATTTTATGCTATTCAAAATCTGCTAGTTCTGCCTCAGTGGATGGCTATCAAAAAAGAAGGACAATGAAAGGGCAAAATTATGGTGCCTTTTTATCTCTCCCTGACAAGCATATTGTCTCAAATACATAAAGTTCCTTCAGCCACCCTTTCTACCAGGAAAACAGTAGTATTAAACCACACACCAGAGCAGAGAAAGTATAAAATTAACTATGACTCTAAAATACAATTTTAATTACAAGAAACTTGTGAGATGGCATTTTATGTCATTTTATGCAGTCAGAATCATGACTGCTTTATTTTTTTTAAAGTTAAAATCTGGTAGCCATATAGTCACTGCAATGTGGATCTTACTGTTCAAAGCACATCCAGAGCCTCTAAGCAAGTGACTAAATTATTTTGTGCATCTTCTTATTTAATATTGCTAAGTAAAGTTAGTTAAAGCCAACCAAGGCAAATACATCTAAGCTGCAAACTCACAATGAATTTTAATGTCACAAGACAAATTTTTCCTCTTTGGGTGGTTCAGTTAGTGTGAGCTCTTATACAAAGTCCACACTGGAATAACTCATGTCAGTTTGTAACATAATTATAATGACTAGAAGATAGATGGGATTCCAGTAGAGATTATAAAACTAAATATTCATTAGACCAATTTCAGTATGGTTATCTAAGAAAGTTCAGGGTCTAGATCTGTTAAAATAGAATTAGAATTTACTTATTTTTAATATACTGTTTCCTGATTACAGAGGAATCTACAAGTTATATCCAAGATTTATGAAAAAAAGATATTGCTTATGCAGTACAGTGCTAATGGTGTTGACAAGATGGTTGAATGGTAAAGATTCTGCTCTGAATTTTTCAAACGTGTTAAAGCACTCTTTATATACTAATAATGGGGTTTTGGTGGGGTTTTCTATAGTACTTTTATAAAGAGGTTATTAGTCCAACTCTTTGTTTTCAGTGTACATACTGCATATACAACATACATATCAGTATGATCTGTAACCTTCCTGTTCTTTGAGTTGTGACATCAATTGGTCAGACCATGGTGGTAATAATGTCAAGGTTGTGAGTTTGTTCCCCATAGAGGCCATTCACTTCAGAGCTGGACTCAGTGATCCTTGTGGGTCCCTCCATCTTAGAATATTCTGTGATTCTGTGATCTGTCAGATTGCAAAGTTATATTGCCAGACCTGTAGTTTCCAGGCCAATGTATATTCCTATACTTAAATGTTACTAAAGTGAATGAAGCAAAATCAGAAATCCTATTTTAATGAGATTTCCCATAAAATTGTAGTTTTCTTTTTAGTGATCCAATTGTGATGATTTTAGCAACACATTAATATCAGGGAACTTGCTAATAAGTATTTTCAATAAGCTTTTTATTCTTCCTGAATAAACAGAGGAAACAAGTTCTAATCTTGATAGACTAATTCAAAACAGATTTCTAACTCCAACACCAGATAATTAAAGATCGCTTTGACTGTGGTTTGCCAACAGTAATACAGTAAGCAACACTTTTTACAGATTCCATGCTGTTCATCTTTTTCTATGCATTTTTAAAAAAATCTTAATGTTTCAGGTAAGCTCTTGATGAAAAAAAAATGCTGTTTTGTTTTTATTTAAGGCAAATGAGTATGCATTGCTCTGTGTTAATCAGAGGAATAATATACTCATAAGAAAATAAGAACTGAATTTTACTAGAAAATATAAAGTATGAATGCTCCATTCATCATTCAGTGGTAGTACCAGAAATCCCATTTCACAGAAATATATCCAGAGATCCAGTGGAAGCATTCATGACTACTGTGCAAACACTGCCACTAATGACTGATTTAAAGAGTTGCAGTATTGAACAGAACAAGACCCTTGCACACAGAACAGGAATCATAAATTCTAATCTGCTTGTTATCAGGGGGATGTATTATATGTTAGTCCAATGATGAATGTCTACTTTGAAGCTGGAAATAGTTGTTATTTCAAAAGCATATGAACTCTGTGCAGGTATCTAGAATCACTGAGTCTAATACAACCGCAGGAATGTTGCATCAGTATTGGCTTGTAGTTACAGCTGGTAGCAATAGACCTTACGTAGAGACTAGAATTATCCAGAATAAAGGTGACAACAGGTATGATGGCAGCTAAGAAGTGGAATAATAGTGAGTAGGATATCAGGACTTAACATGTATGAAAATCGTTGTCTGAAACTTGAGACTAGGAAAATAACTTCCAGGTTTGTACAAAGAAAGCTGAACTTATACACCTGGTTACCTGTCTCGTTAACCACAGATTAAATTGATTACAGGTGGGCTCAGCTTTTCAAATTCTAGAAGATATCAAGGACCATTTTGTTTGTAGCAGATTAAAATGTAAAGATTCAAAATCATATAATTGAATCTTCTGAATAATACATGAACCAAATGTGATCCATACTACTACAGGCTATTTCTGAATTCAAGATTTTTCATTTGTGTTGCTGTATTCTAGTAAATCAGTTTAGGATTACTGTGAACATTAAGAGGAGCTGTTTCAGGAAATTCCCCTGGCTTCAGGTATAGGCAGGGAAAAGAAATTTTTGAACCCTTTTTATCCCGTTCTGTCCATTTAATAAAAACACCTTAACAAACTTAATGCACTTTATTTTTCAAAGTCTCACTGTTTCACAGATAAAATTTGTCCTTTTCATCTCTTTGAATGCTTGAATACTTGTTTATAGCATTCTTTTTCTGCCTGCTATTGATATCTTACCTGTATTTGTTCTGTATCTGAAACTTTAATAACTGAACATTCATGAGTTCTCTTTCTTTGTGGCAATTTGACATTTCTGTTCAAGCTAATGCTGTCAAAAAAACCCAAAACAAATCAAAAATGCAAACAACAAAACAACAAAAAAACAGATGCATTAAATTTCCATGTTGTCTCATTTTAGTCTGTAATTTCAGTTTGAAAAACAATTCCTCTTTACAGAATTAGGCAAAAAGTGCAATTCCTCTTTTTTTTTTTTTTTCTTCTATTTAATTCAACTCTGTGGTGCCAAACATGAATTCTACAAAAAGTTTTGGTATTACTATGTGTAAGTCTCTCTTGACTTCTTTGCAGTTTTGGAGAGGTTTATCAGAGAACCTGGTGTTCCAATGAGAAAGTTTTGAAGTTTGGAGTTTTAATCCAGAACAGTACAGCCATGGCAAAATGATGCCAAACTACAGACTACAGCATTGCCACAGTTCCTAGAGGTCACAGGCACCCATAAATCAACTATTTAGTTGATTAACTTGGAAATCAGTTTTCATGTATCGCAGGCCCCCAGGAACCTTGTCTCAAAGTCCTCAAATTTTTTATGCTGCATGAGTTGATAGCTAGTAAATTCCAAGTTCCCAAAATATTCCAGAAATTTTGGAACCACACATATGTGTCAAAGTGAATAATCCTCTTAATTTTCAAGTAGAACTTCAGTATTCTTGCAAAGGAAATGCCGCATTATATATTTAACTAAAACATTTTTTTTTTGTGCATGAGGGAATTTCCAGCTTATCAAATATTTGCTCTAATACCAGGTATTTCTATTTGAAGTGCCTTCTTAGCGCAACTAGCTGGAGAAAACATGCAGTTGGCTGACAGGTTTATTTTTAATCTGATTTCTATATATCTATGCTTCTGATTTTATTTCTTAAGTATAGGGAGTTGAACTGAATGCAGATATGTAGCTTTGGATTAGTATCTAGAGCTGCGCTGAAGCCAAAGTACTGCAAAGTGTGATTCATCTCATACTGAAGAAGCCTTCCACACCTGATGAGATGACTCATGCCCTCGAAGAGCCTTTTCAGCTCCAGTGATTATATGGGCTATTAGCTCAGAAGTAGACAGCCAAAGCTAGGGAAATGCATTCCAGGCTTTACAGGTCATACTTTGTTTCAAGAGTTCCACAGCATGGACTGTGCAGTACTGTAGGAATTATCAAAAGCTGGGAACCTAAGAGAGAAGAAAATTTTTATGGAGTCATTCACTTAAAATTCCTTCTATAAATAAGGTTTCCTTTTCTTTCATTAAAACTGCTCATACCTGTTAGAAAACTCCAGGGAAAAGTCTTATATATAAATTCAGTTACGTTTATCCTTTACATGTACTTTGAATTATTATATTAAATATATCAAATCTCAGTGGAATGACTGGTAACAAGTGTTACACATTTATAAATGTTGTGTGTTTCCAGAATCATGTTTTTAGTTATTAGAATCATAGATCCACATTGCTGAATGCCTCAGTAGGCCAATTAGTCCATGTACCCAGCCTAAATATGCATGAAAACATGGCATAACTTTGTCTATTGTGATCTTAAATGCCAGAAACCATGGATCATGCAGAGTCCCCAGTCAGTTCTTTGCAGTCTCCTCTCCCTTGACTTCAAAAACTTTTTCCTCCAAGATCTAATTTGTATCGTCTTTGCAATGTCTTAGCAATGTAGTCTAGTTCCTGGGCTAGTGATGGATGTATTTCCATTGAAGACAGGGAAACAGGTTACTCAGTTCCTTTCAACAGCCAGTCATGCTCTCAGGCTTCTGAGCTAGGAAACCCCAATTCCTTCTATCTTTCTTCACAGGTCTTTTCAGACATCTGCTCATTCTAATTGCTCCCCTCTGGCTCCTCTCCAGTCACTCTGCTGCTTTTCTTGAAGTTTTTTGAGTTGAAGCCTTGCCAACAGTAGAGAGAGTTTGTGAACTGTGATATGTTCCAGTCTCTTGTGAGAGTGCAATGTCCAGGCTGTTGTTACTGGTACTGTGTTCATATGTTTAGTTATTTCAACACAAATGTTGTACTTTCCAACTTGTCCTTGCTGAATAGCACTTTGTGGGACAGAACTCAGGTTTCTCAAGATGATTTTGAATGCTACTCTTTTCCTCAAATGTACTTGCAATCTCTCAGTATTATATATTAAGTAGCCTTTTCTCCATTCAATCATTCATGTAATTAATTAAAATATATCAGTATTGGACCCAGAACAGATGACAGCATATCATCACTTCATATTTGTTTCCAGTATGACTGAGAACTATTGAAATTTCTCTCTGGATAGTTTTCCTTTCTGCAGAATGTCTTTTGGGTACATAAGAACCAAAATGGTTTTGACAACATTAAAGTTGTGACATTCTCTTCAGTGTGCTAAGGAATGAGAGTATATATCCCAAAATCATCAGGAAACTATACCCAGAATGAAAAAAATAGCACTATCACCATCAAGAAGCAAAGATGTATTAATGGGTTCAGATATAGATTTATTAATGTTTTGGAAATTGTTTGTCTGAATGTCTGGGCTCAGTGTAAAAATTTAATCTTACATGCTATGAGAGTCCCATTAATTTAATGGAGTTATTGTCAGTACAAAAAGAAAAAAAGAAAGAAATCTTGACGTTATCTTGAATTAAGCTGTAAGTCCCTACAGATTAAAAGACTGAAAAATACATGGAAGCAGCTGAGCACTTAGCCCAGGCAATAAAAAACTGTGTAATTAATACTGTATTGTAGTGCTGAGGTGCACTAGGGCAGAACCAAGGAGTTTGTCATTTTCTAACCTTTGAGGACTTAACCATGCAATATTTATTTTCAGTCTTAACTCTGACGTTCATTTTTGAGATTAGATCCTTCTTTTTTATTTAAGAGATGTAAGCCTTAAATGTAATAGTACTTTATTGATCCATCTTTCAGATTAAATTAAAGCATTTATTTTAGATTGGAAGCATATAGGCCTTTACTGCTGCATTCTGTGGGCAAACTCAACTCCCATGAAATCAGAATTGCAGTAAGGCACATTGTAGAAAACTGCTGTGGTACTGGGAGTTCAGGGAAACAGTAATTCTTCCAATGCTTTTGTTCAGGAAAGAAAAAAAATCAGTGATGTTGATGTAAAAGTTATGTGCCTCTGTGTAAACAAAAGATCCCTTTTATAAGTATTTTATGAGAATTTTACTCCGAAGAAAAAGACACAGCAGATGCGGTATATTGCTGGCATTTCATAGTGAAGTGATTCTGTAGATATTGAAAAAATGAATTATGTATTGACGTTTATATATTTTTCCATTGGACAGATATACATTTCCTTAAAAATATTTTCATCCAGTCTAAATTTAATAAATCAGATACGCTATGTTTATTCCTTAACAAAAA
>VWZG01010615.1:144438-163937 GCA_013396735.1 Grallaria varia
AAAAAAAAGAACTCTACCTCTTTGAATTTACAGCATTTTTGCTATATTCTTAAGCACCAGGAAATCAAGAAAAAGCTCTTTGTATCACTCTTCCCCCTGCAACTATTCTATTGTGTATACGAGCTTTCCAATTCAAAGTAATAAAAGCATTGGTCTTCTAACATCTTGACAGCAGAGTTCGTCTAATTCTGCATTAGCGCTAAACACAAACAAAAAATTTAGTATAAGCAACCCCAAGAGATGTTTCAACCAGATTTCTCCATTTCCCCAAGCTAAATCAGCTCCTGAAAACTCAATTTAAGACACTGACACAGACACTACAGTTAGAATGGTAAATCTGCTCCTTGCCACTTTCTCAAATAAAGTTTTCATTGACTGATTTGGTCTACAGATAGAGAGCTCTGTTCTAGATACTCCTCTCAAGCTAGGCTCATTAAAGATCATAGTGTTTCATCCTAGCCAGTAGGAAATGCTTGCAAATAAAATATGGATACCTAAATACTGTGATATGATCAAAAAAAAAAAAAAAAAAAAACACAAGAGAGAGAAAAAAAGAACACAAGAGAGAGAAAATAAGCTTCCTAAATTTTTGAGCACTTTTATTTTCTTATTCCTGGATACCGTGCTTTCACTACTAGCATGTTCTCCAGTATGTTACAGTAGGATTTCAAGAGTTATCCAACAGATATTCATGCTTTAAGAAGACAATCCATTCTGTAATTGGGAGTTGGTGGGTTTTTTTCACTTCATTGGTTGGGGTTTATATGTTTTTTTGAAGATCTGTAACAACCCTTCTGTCTTCAACGAAAGACACTTTGAATCACAAAATTCTTTGGCTTGGGAGGTCACCCTGTGCAACTCTCTTCTCAAAGGAGGGCCAATTAAATGACATTGTTCAGGTGGGCTTTTTTGGTCAAACTTTTTATATCTCCAAGGATGGAGTTTTTACCTCATCTCTGGGACTGTTCTAGTCTTTGGACATTCTCACAGTTTAAAAAATTGTTAAAAAATAATCAGACTTTTCTGTGTTCCAATTTGTGTTTGTTGTCTCCTGTCCTTCTGCCGAGGACCTCTGAGAGAAACCTGGTCCTGCCTTCCCTAGGCTCTCCCTTTAGGTAGTTAAGGGCAGTAGTAGCATCCTCACAAGTCTTCTGCTATTAATGCTGAACTGACCCTGCTTCCTCCACCTCTCCTCAAATGTCCTGTGCTCTAGTCTGTAACTCCTTTAAAAGCTTTTGCTGTGTGTGTTTCTCTCATACTGGGGAGCCCAGAACAGGACCCAGCCCTCCAGGTGTGTCCTTGGCCTGCTGGTGACACTTCCCTAACACAGCCCAGAAGGTCGTTACCCACCAGGACCCACAGGTCCTACAGAGGTTCCTACAGAGCTGCTTCCCTGCCAGCCAGTGCTAATCCACAGGAGGAGCTCTATTCTTATCGAAAAGACTATCAATGGTCCAGTCTGAGAGCAGAGCCAGAGAGCACAGTCTCGGTACCGCTCAATGTAACTTTGAACCGAAAGCAAATCTTCTCTTTTGCACAGCCCTGTGAGATGGAGAAAAGCACCCAAACGTAAGTCTTCAGCAACAGTGGAGCTGACAGCTGACATGATGTGTGTCAGTGAACTGCCATGAAAACATGGTTGATCTAGGCATTAATTTTTAAGGGTGCCTTCCAGGTATTTGATGCTACTCTTCAATTAACAGGGTTTTCTGTGTTGCCTTTTGTAAAGTATCTCCTATATATCTGTTTTATAGCTGAAGTAAAAAGCAATTTGATTAGATTTCAATAAATCTGTATTATTTCTCCTTATATAAATTTTAATTTATCTCTTAAAAATAAAATAAAGTTTCTACAAGACTACTCTGGGCAATAAAATACCAAGCAGCACTTTTTAAAATCATTAAATAACATGGTTTATCTGTTAACCACTATATCTTCCACAAAATACCAGACACAAATATTTGTATCTAAGAGAAAAGAGTACTAAATCATGGGAAACAAAAATCAGTGTAAAGAGTTTTAGGAAGAAATAGTGTGATGTCTGAAAAATTACTCATTACCACCTAAGAGCACCGTCGGTTCAAAATTTTAGCTCCACGCACCGAATCTGCATATTTTTTCTACAAGTTGCATATATTATGCAGTCTGGTATATATGTTGTACAAACTGGTGCTAAGTATAAGATTAGCAAAATAATAAATCTTTTTATTTAATTGATTTCACCATCTTAAATTCTATGTTCTCACATTGTATGTAAGAATACATATATTCTTACACAGATAGTCCTCTTATGCTTTAGCAGCATTATATGCCACACAGACAACATGTAGAAAAGGGACAGGCTATTCATCTGTGAATTATTACATTATCTGGTTTAAATTGCTACTGTTTCTTTTGCAGTACGAGGTACTTTCCTTAATAGTAGTTAAAAAATCTAGCATAGTATCATATTCCTGAGGGGGTGTTTCTGAAAACATAATAAAATCCACACATTTAGCTAAAGTTATGCACTGAATCTTTTGAAATGGCTTTGAATTGTTCTTAGGAGGCTGCAGTTTACTACAGCAGTGGG
Organism: Grallaria varia; assembly: GCA_013396735.1. NCBI lineage: Eukaryota > Metazoa > Chordata > Aves > Passeriformes > Formicariidae > Grallaria > Grallaria varia. Next base: position 147,011 of record VWZG01010615.1, read on the forward strand.
CATTGCCATGTCATAGCAATAGCTCACATAAGAAAAGAACACACACTTGAAAAGTTTGGTAATGTCGGCTGGTCTGATATTAATAAACAAACAATAAAGTGTTTTTTTAAGTCTGTTTCTGTGAGATTTGTATTGTCAGAATAGAAGCTTATGAATGGCTTATTTTTTACTCCTGGTTCAAGAATTTGAACCCATATCACCTGCACTAGATATGTGAGATTGCTAACATTTTCCAGATTTCAAATGCAGCCTAAGCACCCCAATAAGTAAGTTTGGAAAACTGTAACATTTTTCCATGAAGATTTCAAAACACATTTTTTACAGTGTGGTTTGTATTCTTGTTCTTTCCATTTTGAATGCTAAACCTATCTAAAAGTGGATTTCCTGAGTAGTAGTCTCATTATTCAAAATTCTTTCCGAGGCACAGATTAAAAACAAACAAAAAAATTGTGAGCTCCAGAACATGAGAAATTGTGTACTTTGTTTCTTAAAAATAATTAAAATAATTCTCAAACACAGGAAGCTGCCAATACGCAAAGTATCCATAATTTACTCTGTATTCAAGGTAGGTTAGGTCTTGTTATATTTGCACTTAGATGACAGTAGTGGATAATCAAATCAGTTTTAATAAAACTAATCTGTGGCCCATGCTGAGTGACATGATATCACTCCACAAAAAGAGAGAGTAATTTCACCTATTGCTAAATTAATTACTTAATGTAAAGTGAAAAGAGGTTGATTTATCAAGTCTGATATAGCCTTAGGTATTCTAATAATAATCATCACCACCTGCAAGGACATGAACGAACACTTTATGAACTGAAGTTTATCAGAGTCATATAACGTGTTCCTGTGACAAATGTCTTTTTCATAAAAAAAATTAAATAGAATCTTTCAGGCAGGAACTGAAGGTGGTTTTTAACATCTCTAGGGTAAGCATAGCTCTTGCCACACATGAGCATCCAAAACTGTGACACAGGCTTTCCTGTCACCTGATGGATTGCATGTGCAATCCCTTAAAACTGGTAAAAGTCACATCTAGGTGTAAGATGTGTCAAACCAATGGTCAGAAATCATAAATATTCATCACTGTTGCAGTAGAGACTGCTACACACAGGCTTTGTGCACATCGTGCTGAGCATGTATTAGTGTGTCTTCACTGACCTGACTTTTCTTTTATTGGCCCAAATTTTCAAAGTATATGAATGTTGTACAGCTTGAGATCTAAATCTAATGCTGTGGATGATGACATCTGTCAGCCTGGTCAATAGTGGAATGTCACAGTCAAAGAACCTGAAATAGTGGACGCAGTTCCATTATTTCACACCATCTCTTGAATGGGGCTCAAGGGCTACAAAGTACTCCTTCTGTGCTTCCTGATAATCAGTTTGTGGCTGGTGTGCTGCTCAACATTTTATCTATGTCCCAAAACAAGCTTCTCAGAGTTCTTCCAGAATAGTTATCACTCTGTTTCAACTGGATCACTTCTATTGACTTCAGAAGAATTTAAACCATCTAAATCTAGAAATTTAATTTCATACTGAGAATACAAGCGTTGTGAAAACTAGCTGCGCATTTTAAATTGATGCTTTAGCTCATTGCAACCTCCTCCCAGAAGTAAATACTTTTGAAAATATTCACCTTGGGGTAGATTGGAATCAAAGTGAATAAGATGCCTCCACATTCATTTTTAGTAATTTCCACATTACCCAGGCTTCATTTTAATTATTCTGAGATCTTAATGCATATAAAATTGCTACTGGCTAGAAATGCTTAGCCTATACAGTACAATGTACACAGCATGTATTTCTCCTCAGCCTGGCATTTCAGGAAGCCCTTTTGTGTTACAATGACCTCACATTTCATAACATGGCTTCTGGGATAACAACATGGTTTTTGTGGTCTGAGAACTCCGTTCAAGTCTTCTTACTGATTTCTGCATAGTCTGGAGGTGGTAGATAATTATTCAGATTTTAAAAGATAATAAAAAATCATAGGAAACAGAAGACCAATTTATCACTTTACACATGCATTTTGTTTTATAGTGCCTAATACTAAGTAATAACCAACACCAAGGGACACTGAACAAACCATGCCAGTTGGAATTTCTTTCTGCATACATGCTATAAACTTCCTGATGTATAAGTTCTAGACCCTACAATTCTGCATACTTCCATACTAAATATTTGACCATGCTAAAATTTTTCTTTAGGCAGAGATGATCAATTAAAGTATATTTGAGGTGGTTTGGTAACTTGGTAAATAATTTATTCTAGAAAAGGGAGGAATTTTAAGGATATTAATTTCTTGCTGCAAATTTAATCAAGGTCTGGACCTTTCTGTTTGCAGCCTGCAGAATGGTCTTTCTAGCTCACTGAAAGCTCTGCATAGTCTTTTGGATACTATCCAAATACAAGATGTCCTTCTGCTTAGAAGGTTTTATTTAGAATTAAGAGGTTATGTATACTTGTGTCTGAAAATTCTAAGCACTATCGATCTGTGTATTTGCCAAGCAAAGAGACATACCTCCTTTACTGTTTAAAAATAAAGGAGGGAAGGGGAGAAACACAGTCCCAAGAGACTAATTAACTAAAACATCTTTAAAAGCATTATGCCTTACTCATAAAAATCTAGTACTGGTATACTGTGAAAGCAGTATAATCTTGCATTTTCAGCTCAAAATTAATAACCAGGGTTTGGAAACCAATCAGAATGTTTACATCACTTCAGAAAGAAGTCCGGAACCACACTGAGTTTAACCTAATCATAAAATTCTATGCCAGTTTTGTTTTTTTGTTTTTTTTTTTTTGTTTTTTTTTTTTCATGGAACACAGCTTTGGTATGGGAATAGAGACCATGTGCTACCATCCTGTTTCCAGCTCTGGATCCATGCCCTAATTCAGGCCATTCAGTTACACCCCAAAGCAGAAACTTTACTTTCTAAGTTATCTGTGGGATTATCATCTTCTAGTTATGCCAATAAATACTTAAATTGCATTTTTGTACCTTGTGCTTGTTTAAAGGTAAACTGGCAGGAGAGATGAGCCCAGCTCAAAAGAGACTAGAAGCCAGAACTACAATTTAATAAAAAGATTACAATAAATACACTGACACAAAGGAAAATCAGGCTTAGCCCACAAAACTCAGATGTACAACCCAGCACCCTGGGGCATGAACAGAATAGTGCTCATTAGCCTCTGTGCTGAGCACCACGTGGTCAACCTGAGTCAAAGGCAGAAGGAAAAAGAAAACCTGTTGATAAGGATAGTGGTTGCAGTCTGGTCGAAAATGGTGGTCACAGTCCTGATGTGATTCTGGCCCTCGGCTGGATCTGATGAGTGGTGCCCCAAGTCCCCAAACTCCAAGATTATGTATGCTTGGGGTCAGATGGGAATGCCCAGTACCTCCCTCAAGGTGAGGGGCTTCACAATGGATGATGTGCTCAGTGAGTCACAGGATATTTTTTGAATACTTGATGTCCCATTAGCAGACTTGATCCCTCAGGCTGGGTGTGAAGGTGCTAATGACTCCCGGAGGGGCGTGGATCATTGGTGTGCAGAAAGGGAACCCTCTTATCTCTGTTTTCTCACGCACCCAGCTCATAGCCTGACATGTCAGGTGTGTCTTGGGCAGCTGCTGCAAACAATGTATCATTAACAGTTCATGATAAATGGCAGAGAGGGTATGGAATACACAGTCCTAGTTACACCCACACAGTGATAAACTGGTCCCAGCTGCTATAACTGACATACCTTCAGGTTTAATCCAAAATTTAGAATAGAATTGTCTGTTGCAGTGAAAAAAGGTAGGTTTTGTTGATTTATAAGGCCTGGTAACCCCAGGGTTAGAACAATGTAGATCACCTGAGACTGGAAAACTGCCCACTGTACACCAGCATTAATACGGCTTGGAGACAAGCTGTCTTTATCAGAGTCAATTTGTGCAATTTGTCAAACCAAGGTATTAAATTTGACTCAATTTCCTTAAACAAGTTTTCTCAATTCCAGAATAGTATCCTGATTACTGCACAGTGAGAAATAAGATTCCACAGTTAGCTTTTACTCTGGGATGTGAGTGCCTCTGGTCAGCTGTCTATTTCAGTGTATTTTATCACTGCACAGTCTTACTTACTCCAGAAAATACTTTCCTAAGAAATTGCAAAAAATCTAGTTCTCAGGATCTTCACTAGTTACGTAGAATGGCTAAATTAAAATTTCGGTGTGACTGTACCTTCTTAGTCCCCATGATAGGTGACATTAGGCTACTAGAACGGGCTTAATTCTCTTGTACTGCACAAGAAAAAATTCAATGCATCTTAGCCCAGACCATTCTTTGTCTAAAAATATTCAATTTAAATATGAAAAACATTCATGGGACAGTAATAATCATGTTAAAATTGCAATACAAACTGAAAGTTTCTACTTTCTTTTTATATTTTAGTTGAAGAAATAATTAGATAAAAAACTTTTGAAGAAAGATGTTGATAAAAATGTTGATGCCACTGAACTGAATAAATTAATATACTAGAGCTTAGCAGGTATCTCTTTTAATGAGTAGAAGCAGAGCAGATTAAAATTGTTATGTATGTCAATGTACATATTTAATTACTTGGAAAATATGAAGATCTAAATTAAGATAACATTAGTTGTATCTCAAATAATTTCATAAGATTATCGATAGGTATCATCTAATGGACTAATAAGTGACAATGTCAATCACTATAAAGCAATGCCTATGCTTTTTAAGGATTAGTTTATAGTATTTTATTAGTATAACACTGTAGTTTCTTTTTAGAGTAGAAAATCAAAATAGCTAAGTCATTTCTTTCGTGCTGGTATCTATAATTAATTCACTGAATTCTTTGGAAGTGCATTGGTACATTGGAAATCACTTACGATACATTTGAAGCATTTTTAACAGAATACTGGGAAAGGATATCAGTGAGACAATTTTTGCTGATTTTCATTGATGAACTTCAGAAGTAAACCTGTTGTATTACTCTTAAATTCAGACTAGTTAAATCTTATCTGATTAATGACATGTGTAAATAAAATTCTGTATCTAATTTTCAATTATGCTGGTACAAAATTGTTTTACAAGTGGAAATTAAAGAACACAATTCTAGGTTACTGAAAAAAAAATCAAATTAAAGGGAAAGCATCACACACATACAAAAATTGGGGAACTTAAAAAATCAGTTTGGTTGCAAAAGTATAGAAGAAAACCTGACTTTAAATATCCATGATCCCTATACAATGATACAATAATTATTTCCTGTATATCAACTGTGAATTTAAAAAAAAAAAAAGAGAGAGAGAAAAAAGTCCACATCTGACAAGCTCTATTTTGGCTCTTCAATGAGGACAGATTTTTCTTTAGGCAGAAACAGGTTTGCTTGCATGAGAAAATGGTACTGCCTGGTGGGAGTTAGTTTTAGTGGAAAAGTGAGATAACAGAAAAAAAAATTACCTGTAGAGGTCTCTGTGCATCCGAGGCATCCGGAACTACAAATGCTTTCAGACCCATATCTTTTATCACTGAAACCTTGTGTGATCATTCAGTCTCCAAGCAGCCTGGTCTTGCTAGTTTGAGCTTGATAAATGAAACAAGTGGTTACATGGTTCAGTTTGACAAAAGTTGTACAAAAGCTTGGCAGGTTTGCAGAGGTTTCAGCAATTCCAATTAGAAAAATGGGAGAAACTTTTTTCCCATGACACAGCGAGCTACAACCATTGAAGTCAGTTCAATTCAACTTCCCTGAGTCTGTGAGGTCTCCTGGATTTTCAAGACGAATCACCCTGAACCACTGCTGCCTCTTTTCTCTCTTGGCACTGTTTGGAATAAGCTTCTCTAAGGTGCAACAAACAAAAATCATTGAATAAGTAATACAGTGTAATTATTGCATAGACATGGTACACTTACTAATATCTGCTAGTACTAACACAATACACACAGAGCTGTCCTCCTTTTAAACACTGCTGTCATCCTGGTGCTTCTTATTACAGAGAAGCTTGTATTCTTTTTCTAGCAGCTCTTACAAAGCTTTCTGCTGCCATGTTCTACCATCAGCTGTCCTTAGCCAGAAAATGTTATATACTATGAAGTTAACTCCAGCAAAAGTTATCTACTGTATTAAATACAGGCACAAAACCATCATAGCCCAACATTTTTTACAAACTAAGCTGAAATAAAATCACAGGCTTAATCTGAAGATGTCTCAGATCCTAATTGCTGATATCTGAGTCTCTGACACCTCCAAAGTCCAGGTTTTGCCTAATATGGCAGTACTTCTCCTGACCACTACAAATACCAGCACATCCTCAGAATGTCAGCAAATATGTCCTATTAAATATTTTCCTCTATTATTTTCCTCCTTGATAAATAGTAAAATCTACTTTAATGCACCGATTTTCATTAACAAGCCTTACAAATACCAGCAGAATTTACAAAAGAATCACAGTGGTTGGCAATAAAACCCATACAGATATGTTCCTGTGTCCACAAAGGCAGCAGCTGTTTGTTGAAATTAGGATAATGAAATCTTGCTTGACATACAGACTGCGAACAACAGCATATTGGCTTGTGCAATGTGTATCAACAATTCTTGTTAGTTTTCATAGCTTCAAGGCTTATCAGACCATTTCTTTGCATTTTCCTGAATAAAGTTTGAGCCACAGATGTTGGAAAGAAAACAGAGAGCAAATACCCTGGAGAGTATAGTAAATCCCCAGATTCCGGTGTAGACTTTGCCTATGTCCACTAAAACTATATTCAGTGAACAAAATAAATGGCAAGCAGAGTTTGCCCAAAAATAGCCCTAAATGCTGTCAGTATGAGATGTTAATGATAGATACATCCCCTTGTGGGCTTCCACAGGTCTTCAAGGGGGTTCAAGTCCTTAGCAGTTTTCTTATTAAGGAAAACATTTTTGTAAGTGGGTGACCTTCAATACTGCTCTGCTGATTTGGTTACATGTAGGAGGGCATGGCTTGAAAGTTAGAGACAAGTTCAAAGCACATAACAATTTATACCTGAGAAGATTTAACTGTGAAGCAGCTGAATTTGTAGTTAATAGGCTCCTTCTATATTTATTCTTATCCCACATATTTGGGGGACAGGAATTTACAGGATCTAACTTACATGTTGACTTGTCAAAATCTTATTTCGTTATGCTTCTTAATCCATTGAAATTGGACCTGGGTCATGTATGGTGTCTAATCTTACCAGAATCAGATTTCATGTCTGCTTATTGTTTTGCTTTCTAAATCTGACTTTTTTTGTTAACTGGTTCAATATGTGATAACTGCTTTTTGAAAGCCTTCTCAACCACATTATTCAAAGTTCTTTAAGATTTGAAGTTGGGACTTACAGTCAGATTTATTTTATTATTATTATAAAGACTTAAGGAATATAATATTTCTGTGCCAGGTGTCAGGTCTGTTTTATGACCATAAAGAAACAACACATCATTTTACTGATTATTCAGAGGAGGAAATAGAATATAGATCTGATAAAAAAGCCATATTTTTTTACTGGTAAGTAGTGAAGGACTATTGCTAAACAAAACGAGATTATTTAGTCCTAATCACAGCATTCAACTTAACTGCCAAAAGATTTTTTTGAGAGGAAATGAATGTTGTAAATATTTCAAATTATTTCAGAAAATCTCCTGGCGATAAATTCAGGGATGGAAGAAAGCTAGGGGTTTTTTTAAGTTTTACTTACATATGTAATTATAAATATTTTAATGTGTGATTATATTTCCTGTGTAACTTGGTAATTTACTTGTGCTTAAGACTTGTAAATTTTTGTATTCCTGTACCCTTTGAAAGCAAAAATAACTGCCTTTAGAGCAATGATGTTCTACCCACAGAGCTTAGTTCTGAATTTTTATGTTTAGCACCTCCTGATCCATTTTCACTTCATCTGGCAGGTGCATAACAAATACTCAGTTCCAGCAAGCTAGTTTATCCTTTTCTTTTTCAAGGAATAAATTTTTCGTCCTTTGTCTGCACTTTGTAAAATACTTTTAGTACATCATAATTCTTCTGAAGGTATTGCAAGTGATAAAATACAGACAGACAATGAGTTCTATTCATTTGTGCTACAACTTTGATAAGAGTCTACAGGTTAAGAATTTTCCATGGTAACTAAAATGGCTGAAAGTTCTGACAATAACGTGATGGATCCAATTTTAGTCATTTAGGAATAAATCTGTTACTTTAAACAAAGTTACTCCAAAGATGCCCATTCCTCAACTACTTACACCAAGTGAGAAGACCAATGTTCTACCTGAGGGGCTGTAACAGCCCTGACTACAGAAAGAAAAACAATGTTCTGGCTGGGGTATAGGATAAAAATGCCCATTTCCAAGAAACACTTAGCAGACACTTTCCTGTGTCTACAACTTTGGTAGGGAGGGGTCCACAGAAAGAAGAGGTTTGTTGGGGATGAAGGCTTATAGCCACACATAAGTGTGTGTGTATATATATATATACATATATATCTATTTGGGGAAATCTTGTGTGGTTTATACAAATGTTCACTGTTGCTTTGATCACCTTCAAATGCTTGATGCTTATTGCCTGACTAAATTCATATGAAGCATTTCACATTTTCTCATACAGCTTATTATTTACCGGATTGGACTGTTGTGAGAGTGGAGTTATTATTCATCACGAGCATATTTAAGGTCCTTCCTGATAGCTGTGTGTGCTTATGCAGGGTAGTAATTGATTTTTTTTTTAAATGTATAAAATTTCCGTACTTTTGGTCAAGAACTGCAACTTAGAGAAAAAGCATTCAGCTCCACTGTAGTGTCAAGTGTAATCACAGATCGATTGACATGTGACATTATCCAAAACCTCTCTGGATGGAGTTAATGCAAAAAGGGAGTATAAATGGGACTGAAAAAATTACTATTTTGAAGGGAAGGAAATGTAGACACATTCTGTATCTGCTAGAGAATGCTATTCTATTCCTTTTGGCATGATAAACTTAATTAAATAGTTACATTTTAAAATCTTTATGAGAATCTTAATTATTAATGACATCAACAGGCTGAAAAAATGTGTGTTACGTGTGGAGAGAGTTTGGGTCTGCAAAGACATTACTTAAAAAAATTTTTTTTTGCATGACTGAGCACATGTGCACACAGACTAGATAGTCATACTTTACAATGAGGTTACAGTTATAAATTATTTATGAAGTGTTGGTAAACAATGTAGGCTATTACAGAATCCACAGAGTCCATAGTTTTGTTATAATTATGTGTAACACCCTTAAGTAATGTGCAACCACGTATAATTTATGAAAGTAATATTTGTCGTATTGTTTATGATGTATATTAATAATTTATTAATCCTTTATGAACTATTTATAAATGCAATCTTAATGGAAAGCATGGCTGACTAGTTACTCCATTGTGCTAGCTTCATGGGAGTGAAAGGTTGCACGCCTCTGTCCCTCCTTTTTAACAAGCCAAGCAATCTTTAGACAAGGCAACACTCACCAGCTGTTTCCTTTCATGCTCCCAGGAAATTAGAAATCAGAGAGAGGCATTGCAAAGAAGTTTTGCCTGTAAGAAAATGCACCAAATCCTTTTTTTTGCATCTTCTCCCGTATTTCAGTAGAGCTACCACAGGTCCATGGGACAAAACTCCTTTCAGATGATCCATGCATATAGTCTATGAAGTTCTGACCCCTTAGGAGTCATGTATCATTTGGTACATCAGACCAACAAAACATAGGCCTTCTTTCTGGGAACTGAGCCAAGGAGGGTTGCTGCATAGATGTGCATGTGCATCAATCCTTATGGTATCCACAGGAAAATGGGCAGTGTAACAGAAATGACTGCTATAGTCTAGGTTACCATGATGTCTAGGAAGAGATCCTGGCTTGCAGGACTCTTTTTCTACTCCAAAGCATTTCTGCCTGCCAAGGTACAGCTACTTCTGCTTGCAGCAGGCAAGCTCCACTAACTTTCATGTGATAGTGCGATTTTATCGCTGCTCTTTGCTTCTTCATGCATGCTGTGAAATCTCTTGCTGAGGCATTTGATATCGGAGTACCAACCCCACACATTAATTCTTCACTTGTTCTTTTGCAGGAAACAGATCTCATTCTGACCTTTAATATCTCAATGCATCGTTCTTGGTGGATGGAGAATGGGCCAGGCTGCACCGTGACTTCAGTAACCCCAGCACCAGACTGGGCACCAGAGGATCATCGTTATATCACTGTCTCGGGGTGTTTTCTTGAATATCAGTACATAGAAGTGGCTCACAGTTCTCTTCAGATCTTCCTTGCAGTAAGTGTTTACAGATAACTTCACATCATCTTTCTGGGATTTCTTCTTGCCATTGCCAGAATAGCTGAGGATTGTGGCATTCATTCACAAACCCTGGCTCTTAGTTTAGTTATGAAATTCCGTAGTCTTTCAGCTAGTTCAAGGTACCTGCATGCAAAAAGCTCAAACATACATTTTTATTATTGCTCTAAGAATTGCTGACATGACACACTCTGCTTTCCTGGTCTCCATTTTGACCACTGACTGTCCCAAAAGCCATTGATAGTAGGTTACATTCAAATGACGCTATGGAATGTAAGTTGTGACATAATAAAAAGTCACAGTTATTATTGTGAAATACAAATTGAACCAACAGTAAAAATAGATTCACTGATCAGTTGACAGGACTCAAATCTCACCAGTTTCTTTAAAAAAAAATAAAATGTTACACTTGTATGAAAATCAAACCCAGAAATCTTAAATCTTTTTTAGGAATATAAGAATCCACTGTTACACTGCAAAAAAATTAGGAAGGATGAAAACCACCCGTTTTGAGGGAACAGCATACAATCTGGCCCACGGTTATCCCAAAAGTGAGCAGCTTTTCCATCTTTCAATTCCCCAGTATTTGTTATCACTCAAGTCTAATTCATGGAATTATAGCTTCATAGAATCTTTTTGGTTGGAGAAGACCTCAACCCAGCACTGCCAACTCCATCACTAAACCCTGTACCTAAGTGCCACGTCTAAACATGTCTTAAATACCTTTGGGGAAGGTGACTGACCCATTGCCCTGGGCAGCCTGTTCCAATGCTTGACAACCTTTTCAGTGAAGAAATTTTTCCTAATATCCAACCTAAACCTTCCCTGGTGCAAGCTTGATTCTGACCTGGCACACACCAGGGTGTCATTGGTCTTGGCCACCTGGGCACACTGCTGGTTCACGTTCAGCCTGCTGTTGATCAGCACTCCCAGGTCCTTTTCTGCCAGGCAGCTTTTCAGCCGCTCTGCCCCCAGCCTGTAGTGCTGCTTGGGGTGGTTGTGACCCAGGTGCAGGACCCAGCACTAAGCCTTGTTGAACCTCATGCCATTGGCCTCAGCCCATCAATCCAGCCTGTCCAGATCCTTCTGTAGACCCTTCCTACCTTCAAGCCTTCAAAAGGAGTTAAGCAAGCTAACTTTTCTTATGTCTTTTTTTTAATTATTATTTGAATTTAATGAATTATGAACAAGAAACTTAAGCAATATATAGTTCAAGGTTAATTCATTTCCAGGTGCAAAAAGGTTTTTTGTTTGTCTCTGTTTAAATAGAGCTGTGTTTCTAGACTCGTGGTTTTCAAGTCGAGGTGATGGTTCAAAATAACAATCCATTGGTAATTTGCTAGCTGTAGCCAACTACACTGTGTTATATTTCTATTCATGTTATCTAAATGTGATTACTATAAGTAAAGAGCTGCATAATGTAAGTAGGGGTCAGTTTTCCAAATCTGGTGCTTGACTACTGTTTACATCACTTTTCCATTCCCAGTTGTGGGCATGGTATTCCTTTTCTAATAGAAATACTAGCATAAACTCACTACCACATTAAATGGATGAGAAACATAGGAATTAACTGGTGCAGCTGGGTGACATATAACACAAAGGAAGAAGAGCAGATGCTGCTTGGTTTTCAGCAAATTTTAACAAACCCAAGCATTAGATCAGATTTATCTTCGTTTAGGAGAAAGAAATTAATCTTTCCCTTCAATTTTCTTTTATGGGCACTTAAATAGATCTTGTACTTTACCTGTAAAACTATAAATTGCAACTTACAAAATTGGCTACTTGTACTCTTATTTGTATTTCTGTGTGTTCATGACAATGATCAAGCTAATGTTGATCTTGGCTTTCTCTCAGACTGTTGGCACTGCAGCATGTTTTTAAGGATGTTTTCTACTGTCTACAGATAAAAAGTTACAAAGACATCCAGATTCATTGAGGACCACTTATATCACCCTTTGGAAACATCATACTGAATGTATTTTGCACAGCTGGGCTACAAGCTCACAAGGAGGGAACTGCAGAAAGTTAGGCTTCACATAGATACGATATTTGCAGTGGAAAATGGAAAGAATATGACAGCTAAGATAAAAACTGTAAAACCTTCATGGTTTGCACTTTCTAAAAAGCAAGTCTCAAGGTAGGCTGTGAAATATTTCAGGGATTGCAGACAGATATTCTGCTGATGAGGTGCAAAAAACTCATCATCTCCAAGAGGACTTTTCTCTCCAAAGAAATATGTCCTAGAAGAAAATAGCACCAGATTGTGCACGATACAAATGCTGCTGCCAATTTTGTGTAAGTCAACATAGATTTTAGATTTTAAGAGTGAAATTTTTGAGAGCTTTCATTTCTCCTGCTCCCTGAACAAAGTAGCAATTAAAACAACAAGAAAGTTACATAACCCCAAACGTCAAGGGAGTCCCCAGTGTACACAGTGGTGGCATTCATGTTGTAACACCACCCTTAGAACAGCAGAGATGTGATGATGCACAGATATTTTGCCACCTTCTCCTGAGGAGTGTATTTTGTTCAGGATAAGCAAATAACTGCACAAAATTTCTAGTTTAGCTCACACTGAAGTAACAGACAGTTCAGTTTGGTGGTTTCTGTACTTCAACCAGCAGAATGCTCATGGTTTAGAAAAACTTCAAAATGGGCAAAAATTATCTGAGAACTAATGTATGGTAGAAAGTGCTTTGATAAATAGAGGATTGTCCCAGTTTGGGTATTTAGCATTTATGTATGCAAAGCAGGGCTGGAATAACCCACAATGATAATAAGGACAGCAAAGCAGCATCAACCACTCCTCTGTCCCATGACACAGAGCACTTAACACTTTGGGTGACACTGGTGGAAGACTACAGCCTCTGTAGAGCCTATCAATATGTCAATCCCTGTATCACAGATGTAAAAAATGACCACATAATGCATGTTTTATGTCCATCTTGTTGCCATTTCTATGTCAGCACACTACATCTTGCTCAGTCACTGTCTGACTTTCATGTTTGTGGAAATCTATTTTGAAAAACTTCCAACAATTCTTTCTCAGTTATTGTGGTAGTTGCCTCTCTGAAGTGAGTCAATACCAAAATCTCAGTGCAATACACCATATTAAGTAAATTTTTACTCTGTGCTCCATATCCATACCTCTCACTTGGTTCTTTTGAGACTGAGACACACTGCTATCACTTTATCTCTGCATATTATGATCTTCCAGCAAGTTAAAAAGAGAGAGGGATTCAGCGTGAATGCGAGGGAGGGAAATCTCTTTCATTCTTAAATGCAGCTTTGCAGACTTGCAGTGCTGCAAAATAAACAGCCATTTTTATGGGCATGTCCTGCAGCACACAGTTGTATGGAGCTGAACAGAACTGCTAAGAGTGGGATTTTCTCCGCTTTCTGTGAAACCTTGGGATCTGTGAAAACATGTGGAGAAGGTCAGGAGGGCCAATTTTACCCTGGGATGCATTGGGAAGAGTGTGGCTATCAGGTCAAGGGAGATGATCCTCCCCCTCTACTCAGCCATAGTGAGGCCACACCTGGACTATGGTGTTCTATTCTGGTCTCCACAATTCAAGACAGACAAGGACCTACTGGTGAGGGTCCAGTGGAGGGCCACAAAGATGATTAGGGCTCTCAAGTGTCTCTCTTTTAAGGACAGACTGGGGGAGCTGGGCCTGTTTAATGCAGAGAAGAGAAGACTGAGAGGAGATCTCAATTACACAAATAAATATCTCAAAGGTGGGTGACAAGAGGATGATGGCAGACTCTTTTCAATGGTGCCAAGTGACAGGACAAGAAGTAATGGCCATAAACTAAAACACAAGAAGTTCCACTTTAACATGAGGAAGAACTTATTTATATTGAGGGTGGCAGAACACTGGAACAGGCTGCCCAGGGCGGTCATGAATTCTCCCTCTCTGGACACATTCAAAACCCACCTGGATGCATTGCCATGTCAACTGCTCTAGGTGATCCTGCCTTGGCAGGAGGGTTGGACTTGATGATCTCCAGAGGTCACTTCCAACCCTTACACTTCTGTGATTCTGTATTTCAAGGGAAAAACGCCCTTATTTCCTGCCCTCTCCAATTCTTGGTGAATACTATAGCTGAATCTGCAAAGGTGAGACCTTAGCTTCATCACACTTTGATAGGAACAGTTATTTAAAGCTTTGCTGATACATGAAGAAAAAATGCAACATTTTGGCCACACCTACTTCAATTGTTTTATCGGAAAAACTAATCCTTAATGTAGCCTATGCTCACATACTGGGCAAAACTCTCCACTCGACTGTTCTCTCTCAAGGAAGTCTCATTTAGAGCTACAACATCTTGAACACCTGACCCTATTAATATGCTTTGCAAGGCCTAAAATTTTGCCTGCCAGTGGTGCCTACAAATTACCAAAATGAACTGGTCTAGTGATGGCTTGACTTGTATACCCATATGCTTCAGACAATAAAGCATACTTATGTGCTTAATGGTTATTGATTCGTGTAGCTTACATTAGAGAAGCTATTTCATTTTTAGGCCTATAGGGTTATCAAGGATAGATATACTTAAATTACTGGTCTCTGGAGAGAATTGTTCCAGGTAAAGAATGAGGTCAGTGGTACTAATGGGGATTTTATTTGCAGCTACTTGAGTTACATTTTATATACTCTTTACAGAGTAGAGGCTGAATGAAAGCTCCCACCCATCCCTAAATGACTGGAGGTATAGCTACCACTTCACCACGAAGAGGGCAGTGTTTGGGAGGGACACAGTGCAGGTCATACACCCCTATGAACCTTGGTATGCACTGTCAGGGCTTAAGGTAGTCATTGGCTCTGCGTATAAAGAGCATTTTCATTGCAGGTTTTTGGTCATAACAGCTGAAAAAGAGCCACAAGCTCACAGTTCCATAAGCACCTATACACATCAATATCTAATTCTAGCTACAGAGCCTACATACAATTTTTTTCACTTGCACTTTTTATTGGACTCTTGTCTTGTAACAGAAGGAGGAATCTTTTCAGTTCAGGCCCTGAGCTGTGGTTCCGATCAGCGGGTTCTGCTTTCAGGTCTACCACAATGTTCTTTGGAAAATCATTTCAACTCTCTGTGCTTCTGCCGAAGTGCTGCAGAGAGGAAAGCATGCGTAAAGTTTTTCTTGTTCAGTTCATAAGAGTCTGTACCATTTACATAGATAGAGATCTCCTGAATCTCTCAAAAACACCCTACATGTGGATGACACTGAGTACAGTAAGGCCTTTGTGTGGTACAAGGAAATTATAATAATGGTAATTGCATTTCACACAGAAATAGAACTCAAGATTCTCTACATTTTCCTTCTGCCTATGTTTCACTCTTTGATTATGCATAACCTGCCCTCACTCCCACAAGTATGTTCTTGCAAAAGTCAACAAATTAAAATCCATTTGTAGATCAAAACCCTGAAAATATGCAAATAAAAGATCAGCCTTGGAGATAAGTATGACAGAATTATATCTATTTGCCAGCACAGGATTAAAGGTATTTAGTATGCTTGTCTTTTACTTCTAACTTACACACTCACAAATCTATTGATTTTTGTGGTGCTAATTGCCTGAGTTATGGGAATAAGACTAATGTGAAGGCATCACCTTAGCCAATTTGGGATTTAGTTATATAGCACTCAAAAAGATGAACTGTGTAATATTATTCCATTAAAACAAGTAGAGGAAAAACATTTCTTATGTACCATATCTGCATTATTGATGGTAATTTACATACCAAATAAATAAAACCATAAATAAACTGTTACATAAAAGTATTGACCATTCTCATAGTGATCCTGTCCACTGATTTTTATGTGCTGTATATTAGTCTTAATTCCTTTTTGTTCCTTCCTGTATTTATACTTGAGTATATGCTTCATGCAATGATTAAAATTAGTATTTTATGCTTTAAAATTTGTAATCTGTAATTATCCATCCATAGTATTTACGGTAAATGCATACTGTTTGGGATTCTGCAAAGCCTGAATCATCAGTAATACCTTTCAACCTCTAATGCTGTCAAATTGATTTAAACATCATGAAGCGTAACTGTGTTATTTAGATGCAATAATACAGCTATGAAGTCAGGATGCAAGCATCAAAATCTGCTCTATTGCAGACTTACCATATGACCTTTGTCAGGGTGCTTAATTCATGCCAATTATTGTCTGTACTATAAAAACAATGGTTCTTAAATTTTTCAGAAAGATGCTGCCAAGATAATTCCATTAAACATTGCAGGTAATCAAATATTATGGAAAGGTGGTCTGTGTATGTATTTAAGCACTTAGGAACAGTAGGATAACATTAACATTCCCTGCTTCTCTCAGGGATTAACAATTGTTAGAACAAGGAACTTTTAAAATCCTTAATGTTAGCATAGCATAGGTGACATTAAATAATCTCATGCCCTTATGGAGAGATAGGAGCAGTGAGTAAGAGTGTATTCTCATAGGAATTTATTTACTGGGCTGTCTATCAATGCTTTAGACCTCCCGACCTCCATGCTTAAATATGTTTCTGACAGTTACTCCTGCCCTTAAAGACTCTCAATACTGCTGAGGAAGTATGATTAAAA